>SRLM01002420.1:3546-77700 GCA_015708895.1 Populus ilicifolia | reverse complement strand
CCATGGCTGCCACCGTCCATTTGTGTCCACACACATAACAAGATTCTCTAGTAGTACCACTAGTTTTGTTAAGAACATCAGTACAGTCGTATTGCAAATTGAAGGGTAGATGGATATTTGAAAGTCGCAAACCTAGTAATTAATTCCAAATAATTTTCCCTAATCTTTTTAGGCCGTGAAGTATAAAGAGATTAAGAGAAGATACATCTATATATGTAAATATCTCCAGCTCGATCCAACACTATATACGATCATAAGACAGTTAAATTTTGCACGTTTTATTGAGCTCATGAATGTGCTTTCATTGACTGTAAGCTCTTTAGTGCTGCTGGATCGAAGGATAGTCATAGAATTATTTCAATTTATTCTGCAGAGTTTCAGATACCAAGATTCAGTTCATCATATCTCATGGGATTCTTCTTAAAATGTAAGATGAAAAGAAAAAACCTTCCAAATAGACAGATGCATCTCATGGGATTATTCATACACAGGTTTGAAGTTCTTGTAAGCTACCACAGCATAGAAAGGATCTGATCCAGACACCAATCCAAGCAGCCTCACGATCCAACTAAAGGGTGATTTCTCCTGTTGAGGGCCAGCTGCTGCTGCAGGTAGTTTTCGAATAATTTCTGGTTGTGTGAACCCTTCCACACATTGAAAATACTGCACAACTAATTGTATCCGACTGTATCCAGTGCCATCCCTCCATGCACTAATGGCTTTCTCATAGAACAAACGATTGCTAAAGCTCACAATGAATACCCCACCAGGCCTGAGCACTCGAAACACCTCTGCAAACACCTATAATAACAAAATCAAATCAACTTAGGCTTCTTAATTGCAAATTCTGCTGACATGGGCATATAAATTAAGATTACACTAATCAATCTGACCTTCTCCGGCTGTTGGAGATACTGCACACTAACAGTGCATAGCACGGCATCAAAACTGCTACTCTCTAGTTCAAGCTTTTGATCTTGATTGAGATCCTTCACAAAAAAATAATCGAGTCTTGGGTTCCTGGCAAGCTCTTGTGCATTGAGCCCATGTCCCACTATTCTTTTGTACACAGCTTGTTTCGGTAGATGGCTAACCCAAGAGCTCATGAGGTCAAGGATTTCCGAGTCAGGTCTCAACATCTCTTGGTATAGATTAGTCAGAGTGGAAATGAATCCATCATCAACATGGGTCACAAAGCGTGGATAGGAATAAAATTCTCTGTCAGGGTATGAGTTAAGCTTGGTTCTACCTTCCTTGGACAGAACAAGGCGTTTAATCTTGCCCGCTGATGATCTTTCTGTCTCATTGCTTTCATTTAAAGTGTTGGTAGTTTTTGTTGCAGGAAATACTCTTGTTTTGAATGGAAGAGAAGAGATGGTTTGAAGATTGGCTACAATGGGTGGGTGCCATGATCTTAGCCTTGGCTCTGGCTTTGGATGAACGGCGAGCATGTGTTTTGAAGTGATAAGCTCTTTGGACGACGACTGGTACGGTGAACTTGTTGATGGTTTGTGTGAGTTGAGACAAACCCGGTCAGCCAAATGGGCCAACAATTGCTTCATGGACTTAATATGGGCTGCACGAGCCATGAAAAGAAGGCCATGCCCTCATTTAAAATATTTCGTGTCTTAAACTAACCATGATTTACTGTATATTTAATCAAAAAAACACATTCAACCAAGAAAATATAATTCGAAAAGAAATAAACCAAAAAAATGGTATATGGACCAACTGAAACAAATTGACATGGTACATGAACAATTTAATCATTTAACTTTTTTTATTATATAGATATTAACATAAACAAAACTAATTTAGGAGGGCCTCTTTACATATTATTTTTATTATTTAATATTAAATTTATTTATTTTATTCTCATAATTTAAATTATGAATTTAAAAAATTTAACTCGAGTTTTTTATATCTATTTTAATTATTTTTTCTTTCAATTTCATTTTTGATTATTTAGTTGCTTTGGACTTAGAATTTAACTTTAAAAAACAACTATTTCTATAAGGTTATCTTGGTCCCAAAATTTAATAAAAAAAACTATTTCTATAAGGTTATCTTGGTCTCATTGCTTAGATAACAGATTCGACGAGTTAACCTAAATTTACTTCATTTATTTTTTTTTAATTTTATCATTCAACAATGATTGTGTTTATCTCGATCTCATAACTGAAATTATTTTTAATTATTTTTATTTTAGTTAATTTTTTTAATTTTATTTTATAATATTTGATTGATTTAAAATTAGGTTTCATTTTTTTTTTGGTTAGCTTTCTATAAGGTTATCCCAATCTAATTATCTGAGTCATAAATTTGATAGGTTAATCTAAGTTAACTTGATTTATTTTTGTTTTTTTTTAGTTTTTTAATATTTATCTTTTTTTTTAATTTTATCATTCAATATTAAATTTTCTTGTCTCAGTTTTATGACTTAGGTTGTGGATTTAAAGAGTTAACTTTATTTTTTATATTCTTTTTTAAGTTAATATTTTCTTAATCTAATCCTTTAATATTTGGTTGGTTTATAATTAAGTGATTAGTACTTAAAAATATATTTTTATCAAAGTTTTGTATCATTATTTTGCACTTAAAGTATCAATAACTTCTTAACTAAAGTATGTTTTATAATAACAAGTCTAAAATCATAAGATACTTTTAATTTATGATAAATATTCATCTTAAATACAAGTCTATCACATAAATAAAAGGATTAATTGATAAGTTTAAATACTCAAATTAAAAGGATAAATATCTCAGATTTTGAACCTTAGTGCATTTATTCTACCATAAAAGTCAAGCACCTGTATCATCTGTTTTTCATCTTGAACATCAAACTTCTCAAAACATGCTAGGTCCAAGCTATAAAAAAAAATTGGCTATGAACAATCATCTTCCTTCCTAGTTCTACTTATTTATATTTATCAACACCTTATGAATTTTTATTTGTTAGTATATTGACTAATTGAACCCATCAAACCATTTTTTTTAAATAATACAAAAAATAATAAATATAAATATAATAAAGGAGTAATAGGTCATTCAAATGATTATTGTCAAGGGTTTAAAAAATAAATCAATAATTCAATTCAACATAAATGATTATTTGAAGAAAAAAATAATGAAGGTAGCATAATCACCAAAAAATTTGAGGCTAGGTGAAGAAAACAACCAATATATATTGTTATACAAAACATGTAGTTAAGGAATGAATAAAGAGATGCAGTTAAACCTTTAATGAAAAGAACAAAAAAATCATGACTATCGAAAGATGGGTGCTTGAACTTTGTAAATATAATCATATTTTCCTTATTGTAAATATTTAAAACTATTTTATATTTTATATGTTTTGGGACTAAATTGTATTTTTTTAATGAATTGTATCTTTTTTATATCTTATTGTTATTTTGAAAGGAGTACATATTTATATGAAAATAATATTTAACATTTTATTTTCTTCCATGATCGGAAGTATAATGAAAAACTCATTCAAAAAACTTTCAAAATTACTCAAATTCCAAGACATTAGATGTAAATGCTATGAAAAATCCCTCATTTTGAAACCTCCAATGTCCTTTTCTATTTCTAAAAAGCTTAAAGAGGTAAAGCCTCAATCCTACATACTTTTAAAAAATTAAAATATCTTTTTTATTCCTATTAAACCTCAAAAAGGAAATCATGCTTAAAATAATACAATTATATCTATAATAGAATTAAATAATTTAATGACATAAATAATATGAATTTGGATCATGATCCTACTTGTTACATCGTTTTTTTCTAGAGCTAACCTTATAGTTTTCTTAATTATGGATGAATTTTGAATAAAACTAAGATTTACTAACATGATAGGGATTTAAATTTGAGACGAAGAAAGAAATTCTTTAGTATATCCTTCACAAAAAAATATTTATTACATGATATTTTCCTTTGAGCCTTAAACATCTTTTTGTATAATAACCTAAATTAGGATTACCACTCACACTAAAGGCATATTTTGAAAATTCTTAGACAATTGATCAAATTCTTCAAATATAAAGAAAAAAAAATAATATGAAAGGAATAAAAGTGTTACAAAAAAAGCTAGTATATAAAACAGGAAATTAAAAAGAAAAAAAAAAGATCAAAAGCTATCCAAAGCATTTCTAATGATGATACAAATTTAAAATTAATGATAAAATATCAATGACGAAGCATGAGATAGAACTTGAAGAATAAAGATTGTAGAAAGATCAATCGTAAAAATATAAAACTCAAGGCAAGAAAACTAAAAGATTTCTATAGATGAAATGTGATCTTATGTCTTTAAACCTTTAAACAGGTTTTGAACTTTATATATTTATTTTTTCATAGATATTAATCTTTGCCTACAATGCATGCTTTTAAAAATCCAGATAAATATTTGTCAAACAAAATCATGACTTGCTTTGGTGTTATATATATATATATCATTCTTTATATAATTTAATGATAGGATTTTATTTTTATTTTTAAAAAAAGACAAGATAACATAAGATAAAGACATTTCCTTTTTATAAGTCAAGTCTCATTTTGGAATCTAACCTTTTCTTTCAAGAATTATCATCCATCCATGGGAGAATCCTTTCAAGCCATTAATAAATAAAATTTTGGGATAATTTTTTTTTCACAATTTCAACATCATTTTGTCAAATATCAATAAAATATCCAAAATTTCATTTTAGCATTAAAATGACATGTTTTAGGCTTTTAGTAAAAAAAAATCTAAATTCTTACTTGATAAAAATAATTTTAAATTTACATGTCATTAAAATTTATGGTTTATTCCCTGAACAAGAAAGATGATTTCATGAAAATATATTTTACAAAAAATAATCCATTGACTAAATTTGTAAAGTTCATGAAAAGAATGATGATGATGATGATATATGCACACTTTTTTTATAGATATTGGAAGGATGAACATAACTAAATTAGTTAGGAGCGATTCTAAAATAATTCATGACAATAATAAAAAGTCAAATGAGGAGTTGATAAACTTTTTTGGAAGTTGAGAGTAGTAGAGCATAGATTCTTCATTAATGAACAATTATTCTTAGATCATATTTGGGGACAATAACAAAAACAAATAGAGTTAATGTAAGTTAATGTAAGTTAAGATAACATGATGGAGGAATTGTAGACACTTATAAATTAAAAATAGAGAGGTGGGAAGACAAATTCATAATAATTATAAAAGGTATTAAAGTAATTTAAGAAGGCCAATGAGTTGAGTATCATAATAGTAGCAAAGACAAGAATAATTACAAGGAAAATATATATCTTTAACAAGTAAACATCTAACTAGCTATATAATCATAACATTTTTATTGTAAAATTTAAGTTAAACCACATCATCAAAAGACCTAGGTAATTTTAACTCTAAAGAAAACCTTATTAATTTTTATTTATTCTTAAGTTTTAGAGGACTCTTGCATTTTAAAGCTAAAACCTGTTATTATAAGGCTTTTTTATTAAGTTTCAAAGGATTATCTCAAGATTTTTCTTTGCTTTTAAGACTTAAAAAACTCTTGTGAATTTGATTTAAGCTCTCAGGAGGCTTCTATAATTGAGTCTTTGAGGATTTTAGCATGATTTGTTTTTCTTTTTTAAAATGATTATATTTTAAAAATCATTTTAAATTCATCGCTCTTATAAAATAATGGGTTGCAAAGCACTTCAAATTGTTCTTGTCTGGATATCATAAATGTCTAATATAAGTTTCCAACTATTTACTTACCCATTTTTTCTCTTAAAAATATCATATATGTAATAATATGCTTAAATAAATATTTGGATATGAAAACTTTCAACTCTAACATTAATAAATATTATATAACACAAAAAAGACATAGTATTCATGACTCTAGCACTAGGAAATAAACCAGTAAAATAAATTTAAATCAATGCATATATATTTTTTAATTTTTTTTAAAGATTAAAAATATATCATATACAAGATTTGCATTTCGCAGTAAAAATTTACAAATCAATTATATAGTGAAATACATAAAAAAAAATATAAGCAACCTATAAATAAATTAAAAAAAAAGATACAAAAATTTTTAAAAAATTTTTAAATATTTGAAAAGGCCTATTTAGTAAAATATCAAAATAAAACAAGATGAAATAAAAATAATAAGATATAAAGGTTTGTTTTACCAAAAACTGACATAATACAAATTGAGCTGCATGGACCTAAGGCCTAAACCTAACCCAATCTTCATTGTTTTTTTGGCTAGGCCAGCCCAGCTTTTACTAGCTGAGCTGGACCCAGCCGAACAGTCACTGGCCCGAGCCAGTGACCCAGCAGGAGCGATCACTCAAGCATCAGGTAATGCACGCTTTGCACAGCAAGGAGGTAAGTAAAATTGCAAAACGGGGGAAAGCGAAAACTTACCTGGTTTGCAGAGACTTTGCCCGAAACTGCAGGTGCTGGGAGAAGCTCCTGTCTTCAGCTTCCTCCTCCTTTTGCGTGATTCTGTTCCTCACGTTCTATCTCTGTCGTCTCTTTCGTACTTTTTTTTCGGTTCTCTCTCTCTCGTTCTCTCCTCTGCTCTGTGTTCTCTCGTCTTCTTTTTTGTTCTTGTTTTCCCTGGGTTCTGTGCCTTTCCCTACAGTGTCTCCCTCTTTTCTCGTGGCCTTTCCCTGTCATTCCCGTGCTCCTCCTTCTCCCCTTTATCCTGTGTTTTTCGTTCGGGTTCGTTCGTCTCTCTTGTTCTTTCCGTATTATCCCTTCCTCCTCCTTTTGCGTGGCCTTTCTCCGGCTTTTATAAAGCTAGAGAATGCCATGCGGTCTCCCAGACAATGAAGTGAACTTGCAGGACCGTTACAGAGGTAATGGCGATGATGGAAGATGGAGCGCGGGGCAGCTGGCACAGACACGGCCCTTGAATGAAGAAGGTGATTAACAGTTTTCTATGAAACGGCGCCGTGTTTTTTATGGGAAGACCATTTTCAGTTTGGTCACTGAGGTTAAGAACGTTTGTAATCAAGCCCCTTATTCAGGAAATTCCCTCGTTTGTTTTTAATTTCACCCCTGGATATATTGCAATCAGACCCCTTAATTTCAGCACTATTTACAAAATGATTATTGATTTCTAATTGAATCAATTCGGTCTTTAAACTTCCATGTTCTGTTATCTTGATCCAAATTTCAATTTATTTTTTATTCATTTCATTTATTTTTTTTATCATCATTTTTTAATTAGTTTCATAAGAATAAATAAAAAATAAAATAAGATAAAATAAAAATAAAAAAATAAAAAATTAGATTATGATATTTATTATCCTCATTAAATTTTAATGGTTGACTTTAATTTATAAATAAACAAGAATCATCAAAATTTTCAGTTTCAATATCATATTTATCTTGATTAAAAAGTTACTTCCTCTTCTTATGTCTTTGAAAGGGTTACCAAAATTAGACATGAATACACGATCATTTCTTTTTACAATCCTTCAGACTCCTCATTTATTTCAGTTGATAAGTTGGTTTTGCAATTTGTTTTTATATATTTTTTATGGCTAGTTTTTAAATACCTCTTTTTAATTTTACAAACTTTGTTTACATGTTTTTTTTTTTATCATCGATTCTTGAACATTTTTTTTTCAACGAGATCATCTTACATGAACATGTTATTTTTTGCTATCTCTTTTAGTCATGGAATATTTCATCACTTAACAAGTAAATAACTATCGAGAATGCTATAATTTAATACCAACTAACTCAAATAAAAATATAAATAAAAAGACAATAAATTAAAAAAAATGAAGTTAAATAAGGTTGTTATACAAATTCATAATTTTGTAATAGAAAATCTCTCTTTAGGTAGTTTGTCTCTTAAAAGGGTTTAAAACTCTTTAAATAAGATAAAAAATCAATATAAACAAACAACAAAACTTGAAAAATAAAATCATTAGGCATAATAAAATAAATAGAACAAAAAAAGTAAATAAGAAAACAAATAATATTTTCTAAAAATCCCCCAATTAACATCACATTTATCATAGAAAATTGTCTTTACTTATCTTTTATTTTTTTTTATCTGGTCGATATCTTCCATTTGCATTTTGTTAGAACTCAACTCAACTAATTTTGGATTCAATGAACTTCTAACTCACACAAACAACCTTTTTTTTTTTTTTTGGATGCACTAGAAACACAAGTAGTCAAGAAATAAAAACGGAGAACACAAAAATGTGATCAAACTCATAGTGGAGAAACATTCATAGGCAATTAATTACAAGTAAAGAGCACTCGAATCCTAATGAAGACCACATGTTAGTACCAAGAGCGACAAGAGAGAGAGAGGTCACACGAGGAGTGCTTATCAATCATTATATGATAAAGGCGGAAACAATATTTCCTTTTCAAAGAGAACAATGAATGATTTGGCTGCACAAACGTGCAATCCATCGAGATCAATGGCATTTCAAAATGATTATGCTCTTCCACACATCGATCATGCTAAAGACAAACTGCAAATTCACTCTTAATTATTATGACGCTGGCCCTCAAATGTAGGGATTATACTCAATCCAAATCATTTATTCTCCAACATTCATACAAGAGTTAATTATAGTTTAGGAAAATCAATAAATTAATCCTTATTTGTTAATGAGATTGTTATTTGTCTCTTGCTCAAAACAGCTCAGTAACTCCCTCCATGTACATGTTCAGGAAAGATTTGAAATTTACCATCCAATTATCGGAATAATCTCATTTGTATGCACACATTATTATTATTTTTATCAACCATAAAAACAAATTTATCTCACCATTAAATCATTTATCACAACCCATTTTTGAGCCCTCCTGCAAAAAAAAAGTAATAATAATAAATAAATAAATATAACAAATTAAAAATATTATTAAAAAAATATAACAATAAAAAAAGTTAGGAGAACTTTGATCAAAATTTCAAAAATAATAAATATTTTATTTTATTTATCTTTTAGTATACGGGGTATGACATTATACGTGATATGTATTTCAGATATTAATTTTTTTTTATCCTTTAGAGGAACAAACAACCAGAAAATACAACCAAAACCTTATATTGTATCATATATTAAAACAATACAACTTACTTTAAATAAGATATATTTCGGGTTCTAATACTTTTTTTTTATATAACCAGTTTTCATATCTTATCTCTGATATCATTTAGCGTTTCTAGTAATCAGAATATTAAGTGATAATTATTTTATATTTTGTGAGATATATCTTTATATTTTATTATATTTTTTTGTTTTTTAAGGATGGATGATTGCAGCAACAATACAGCTTTACAATAATATTAAACGCTACAGCTTTACAATAATATTATGTTAAATATAGTTAATGAGATTGTTAATTATCCATGGGTTCCTTGTATGATTCCGAGAAGATTGTATTTAACAGAATGGTTCAAATAAGAAACAATTTTTTTATGGTATAATTGATACGAAAGACACTCACTTTGAGAGTACAATTGAAACTATTTTAATAGATGGGTGGTAAATTTGAGGGTTGCTCTTTTATTTATTATTTACTTACTAAGATATATATAACGAATCTTTATTTAAGAATTAAAATAGCATGATTAGAGATATATAATTTAATTTATCTCAACTTTTCTCTTAATGTCCCTTTGCTTAGAGATTGAATTGACCTGATTAAAGAATGACTCTCTTTATAAGAATAAATTAAATCATTTTCACGGGTTAGCTATGAACCCCCCCCCACCTCTGCTAGGCCACCACACGGTCCTAGAAAATGGCAGGAGAAGAAAGAAGTTTTTATGGGAATTTCCTTTTCTTTTTCCTTACAGCCTAATAGAAATAATAATTTAAACTCTATTTATAGTCAATAATGGCAACTCTTTGCATAGCATCATTATATTATATGAAATTTACACCAAATATCTTGTCTTGATGCCTATTAATTGGCTATCCGGTAACTTTTTATAGAGTATATTCTAGTTGCAATGACTATGCATAGTTTTTTAATGATGATGCAACGAAAAAAGTCCACTTTCGTTCCATAATACAAAGATCCTTTAGACCTCTTAGAGAATCCAAAAGAATAAGTCTCACCGCATACTAATAGCCTAAAAAGAAAACGGAGGCTGGCCTAACCTTACCCAAAGCCACGAAAAGCCTAATTGATTTGCTTTTCAATGTCAAACATCAAACAGTATCTTTCCCTCAATGCATGCAACTATGACCCTCGACAGGGACCTCTAATTAATATGTCTGGACATAAAATCTCCAATCTCACGTGAAATTGTTAATCACGTACACTGGCCCTTGTTCCATACATTGGCCGGAGAAAATGTCTCCACAGATATAATAAATTGAACACGGTTTCTCTCATGGTGTGCGAAGAACAAGCATGCTTTGTGAAAATTCTACCACTTTTGACACTTAAAGAGAGACACGAGTTCAAAAACCATTTTATTGAGTTTTCTTTGGCTTTATGTGTGGGTTTGCGATGTGGATGTTTGCGATAGAATTCCGACCAAGATTGCAAACTATTAGCTGGCTAGCTGGGTAGGTTTGAGTTTGAATCATCTCCGAAACACATTTTCAATGGCTTTAGTGACTTACTGTGATTATCACTTTTGATTGAGAAGTCCACACCCCCACCAATTATGCGAAGAGGAGACAAGAGATGGAACTTTGTCCCTCGTCCTGTTCCTGCAAGAGTATAAGGTGCCCGTGCAATTGATTAATAACAGCAATCATATGCATGGCCGGTGAGTTCAAGTTTTGAAAGCTCTACGTCCGTAAAAAAAATAAAGTTTGTTGCCAGTCACACTATTTACATTTTGTTTAGGGCAAACAAAATAAAAGTTAAGGATCAATCACATGTTTCTGTGAAATCTAATAAACAAAGCTTTCTTAAAAATTAATGTCGGTGTCGGTAAAGTGATTCAATACAAAGTTTGATAAATAAATTGAGACGAATAATTAAAACTAAGAAGATTATATTTGCTTTTTCCAAATTAAAATATTGTTTAATTTGGGATAAATCCTTAACTAAATATATCAAGCATGAACTACGTTGAAACGTCTACAATTTAGTGTAGTCGAGTTTGCTAATACAATTTCACGTATTATATGTATGTATACACTCGATCTGCATTTTTTTAATACTTGTTTCAAATGATTAAAATTTTAAATAAATTTTTATTTTCATTATCGTTGCATTTTATTAAAAAATATGCTGATAATAAAAAAAAATGTATAATTATTTTAAAGTAGATTAGGGGTTTTTTTATAATGATATAATTGATTACTTATGAATAATTTTGTATTAGTCTTATATGAAAAACGTTTACAATAATTTACTCATTTATATTAAATGATAATAAAATAGATATTTTATTATCTTTTTTACTATAAATATTTTATATAATTATCTCAAATCTATTACTCTCGTAATTTTTTATATAGTTGTGTAATGATCAATTAATAATGTTTTTATAGAAACTTATTTTCATAATCCTAATAATTCTGTTTGCTTATAAGAAAATACTTCTCATAGAAAAAATTATTTTTGTAAAAATAAGAAAATTAGGTTTTTTATTAAAAAAATACATCCTTTTCATTTTTAGTTAAAATCGTTGTACTTTTTTCCAGATATGTTTTTCTACTTGATAGTGCTTTTTATTCAATAAACGATGCTATTAATGAAAAAAATAAATCCTGCGTTATTGTCATATCAAGAAAAAGTTCATGAATTAGGAAAGACAATTTTGACTTTAAGAATATATTTCTCCTCCTTGATTTTATTTGCTTTTTTTTTATTGGAATATCTATTTTTATTATTAATTTAATTTTTTTAATTCAAATTAAGTTTTGATTAGGTGAATTGAGATGCATGGAAACTTACTAGGATAGGATAAATGAGTTACATTAGATTAATTTTTTTTATTTTAATTTGAATTCTGACCTAGATTAAAATTTAGTCAGTTAATTACCATATTAACCTGCATGCAAAATAAGATCTATCAAGATTTTGAAACATTGTCCAAAAGTTTCACGTTGTAGCTTTTGCAAAACTAGCTAGCAGTATAAACTATTTGAATGGAAGATGCGTGTGCATAATAAAAAAAAAACATTATTTTCACGATAGTTTTGATTTATATATGTGCAGAATTTTACAATTTATTTATTTATTTTCACGAATGGCTTATGCTAGGAATAGATGGTTTCAAATTATTTTTGCGTTGAGCGATTGAAATTTTTACTTCTCTTCCCATCATTCTTTAATTTCACAAATATGTGCATATTCATCCGATCATTAGCAATTTTATCAGCATGTCCTAACCCTTTATAATTTTTTAATGAAATTGCTTGTTCATTGGCAATTTCATTGTTACAAAACAATATCATATAACTTTTTACCACACGTAATATTAGCAGTGTAATATTTTTTTAAGATTTATTTTTCAAATTTTTTTTATGTTGTTTCTATGTTAATGATAACTTGAAAAAACTCTTAATATAATCTATATTTATTTAATGATAGAATCAGTTTAATAGTGAGCAACATCCTTGAAGTCATCTCATACATATATGAAAACCATTTATAGTCGACAACAATGTTTTCATATAAAAATTCTGTTTACTTAAGATATTGTATCTTAAAAACTCAACTGAACATAACTGATTCATCTCAATATATATATTCTTACTTAAATTATAAGTACTAGCTATAACTACATATAAGAATACAAATTGTGACTGTATACATTTCTTAAGAAAAATTTGTAAATTATTATTATGATCGACCAACAAGAATAAAATAAAGTATAAAAGATCTAAATGGATTAAATATATATGTACACAAGTTAAATATGCATTTCATGATTCCATTTAAAATAGATAATGCATATTATTAAACTCATTCCAAGCTTTACCATCGAAAGAGTGCAACATAACTCTATCTACTACATGTGAATAATGCTATATCATTTGTCTAGTAATTTTTGAAGATATAAATAACCTTTTGTAGCGTAAGAGTAATTGAGAAGTATCTTAATTTTTTATAGTGACAAGTTTTTTTTCTGCACTAATATTGGGTTTATATTAAGCATGTTAATATGTTTGCACTCTGTAAAATTTGCATATTTATCATAGTATAACATGCAAAAGTTTGGATATTTATCAAATTTTTGATATTCTAGGCCAAGAGGTTTCATCATAGATTTTGCAACATAAAAGTTTTCTTTCAACCTTTTCTTTTCAAGTAACTTGATTTTATTCAATTCAATAATATTATTATAATCAATCTCACTCAATTTATAATTTGATATAATGGTAAACATTGGTGTAATAGTTAACAAATTGCTATGAGTTATGCATCCATCCTAAAATAGCTCATTATAATATTTCAAAAGTGTAAAAACCTAGTTATATTTATATTTGGTTTTGCATTTGGTTCTTCATCTAAAGGGATGTTAGGTGAACATTCATTTGAATAATTATGATTCATTCTCATTGCATTTATCATCATATTCCTATAAGAATTATTATTATCATATGCAAACTAATGTATGTTGCTAGAATTAAAAGTTAAGTCAACCATCTTTTCTAACATGGTTTCATGAGGAACTTAGGGTTTTCCATGTGTCAACCAATATAAATATTTCTCAATAAATTTCTTTAAAAGTAAATGCATCATCACAATATCTTTATAGTGAAACTTTTATTCTTACACTTCATATATAAACATTGAATTTCACTTGCTTAACAATAAAATTGATAAAATATGATTTGTACCCATTAAAATAACATACAAATGATAATTTCATCAAATGATAACAAAATTCAAATTCTTTCAAATCTTAAACAAACCCTAACATACAAATCATATATTAATATAACAAATTACTTTAGAAAAAAGTTATAAAACACATAAATATACAAGCAAACTATAAATATTGAAAAAAACTTTGATAAATTAACCCAAAACATAAATAAGTTACCAAACAAATGGGTGAGTTTATTTATTTTGTGTACCGAAAGCTTCATAAAAAATCCAACAATAAATCATGACATTACTAATAAATGTAGATGGATGCTAATGAGTTGTAGCTGAATTTATGAAAAAATAGAGGGTTATTGGTATTTTTTAGCAAGTAAAAGAAAAGGTATGAGGGGGAGGAAACTATCATTTATAACATATTTTCCAATGGAGTAGCCCATATAATTTTTATTAATTTTTTAACTCCATCAATAATTCCATTAGAAATTGTTAAGTTAATTTTTGTGTCTTTATTTTTATTGGAAATTAGTTATGGAATATTATTCATTAGTGTTTTCAATATTGCTATTTGGTAATTTTATGGGGGTAAATTTCAAAAGAAATATATGGGTGACGTTTAATATTTCTTTAAACATAAATAATTTAGTAATTGAATCTCTGGTAAAATCTCTAGTATCAATATCTATTTTATAATTCTTTATGTTTTTTAATTATTAATTAATGACTCTATTATATTATTTTTCCCCTAAATTTTAGAGAGACTATCATCTCTCACCGTGTGACATGAGATAGGTAACTTGGCATAATATTGCAACTTGCAAAATGATTCCTTGAATTAAACAAATCCGTAGCGTCTTACTATCTAAAATACGATATTCTATGGTGACTTTTATTATTATTTAATATATTCAATCTCTTATCTAAAATGTCTACAATACCATTTTTAGATGTTTTAATAAAGTAGGTGGCAACGCTATATAGAATATTTAGTTTAGACAAATGTCTCATACATCGACTACAAATCAATGAATCTGCCTCCTTGAGAATAATAATTAAAGCAGAATCCAAACAAAATTCTTAAAACAAAAGCAGGACCCAAACAAAATAGTTTAAAAGATTTTTAGTTAATTTTGGCACAACTTAAACATGTCAGGAAAATTAAGTGCATGGGATTACAAACAGACACTCACACACACACATATATATAAGAGAGAAGAACAAATCAGTTTATCAAGAGGTGGGCAAATTATATAGAAGCAAATACGAAAAACAAGAAGTATGGCTGAGTTTTCGTCCATTGGATTAGCTCTCATTTTAGGACTAGTTTTGGCTTTATTTCTTTTACGCTTTTTCTCAAGACACAATCATAAAAATTTACCTGATGGTAGCATGGGATTTCCCTTTGTAGGGGAAACTCTTTCCTTACTCAAGCCTCATTCATCAAACTCAATGGGAACCTTCCTGCAAGAACGTGTTTCCAGGTGATCATAAACCAATTTAAGTATTTGAGTGTGCATACACTTTCTTTATCGTTTCTCCAAAAAACGACATTTATGATCTCCTTCTTCTTTTGTGTTGAAGCTATCTAATTCTTTCCCAGCTCTTATTATGTATGTATGCAGATATGGGAAAGTTTTCAAATCACATCTATTTGGTTCTCCAGCCATTGTTTCTTGCGACCATGAGCTCAACATGTTTATCCTTCAAAATGAAGAGAGGTTATTCGAAGCCAGCTACCCCAAGGCCATGCACGATATTCTTGGAAAATTCTCATTACTTGTTATCTCCGGAGACCTCCATAGGAAGTTAAGAAATTTTGTTGTCACCTTCAACACAGTGTCCAAGTCATCCCCAAGATTCCTTAATTTTGCAGAAAATCTAGCAATCTCAATGCTGGAGTCATGGAAAGGCTGTAAAGAAATCGACTTCCTTAAAGACATCAGAAAGGTACGTGGATATATGCAAACCTCTATGTTCCGCTCAGCTTCTTTGAAAGAACATAGAGAGATAACATCGTTTTGTGATTTACAAGGGCAGCTTACACTTAGTCTCATGGTGAAGAGCGTTTTGAGTATTGAACCCGAAGAGCCAAGAGCCTTGAAGATATTAGATGATTTTCGAACTTACATGAAAGGCTTTGTGTCTTTGCCATTGAACTTCCCTGGATCATCTTATTCCAAAGCTGTAAAGGTAACCAGAGTGATGTTGATAGTTAAAATTACTGCATGCAGCGTGTCTATGTTTTGTCCATATATGTCTTAATACTAGCTAATAAGTTCAAATTCTTTGCGTTATCCCTCTATGTCACAATGTCTTCTTAGGCAAGAACAAGACTTGCTTCCACCATGAAAGGGATTATTAATGAAAGGGAAAAGGAGAAGGTGGGGCTTATTACAGAAGACTTCTTAGACGTGATTTTGTCAAAACGAGGGATTCTAACCGATGGACAGATTGTTAGCGTGGCGTTGGACATCTTGCTTGGTGGCTATGAGACAACCTCCACACTTATAGCCTTAATTGTTTACTTTCTTGGGCATGTACCGAAGGCTTTTCAGACCTTAAAGGTCTGTCTAACTCACTGCCTCTCTTTCTCATGATCAAGTACCATTAGCTAATCAAAGTTTTCTTGTCTTTTTTACTCCCTCTCGATATTAATTTTAATTAATGATATATAGGAAGAACATGACGCTATAAGAAAAAGTAAACAGGCGGGGGAACCCTTGGACATGGAAGATTACAGGAAAATGGAGTTCACAAAAAATGTAAGATACATTAAACTTTGCTGACTATTGCTTCATACAAGGTTTTGATCTAATACTTGTATGCATAAGGAAATTAATCTAAAAGCTTACAAATTATATGCAGGTTATATATGAGTCTATGAGATGCGGGAATGTGGTAAAATTCTTACACCGTAAAGCTATTCAAGATGTCAAATACAAAGGTTCAATATAGTTTTGTTAGTTTGGTATTTTTATTTTTATTATTATTATTTTGAAGTTCTTGTATTATGATTACCTCTTTTTATGTCTGATATCATCGTGAACTTGGTTCTTGCTATTGCAGAATACTTCATTCCATCCGGTTGGAAGGTTATACCTGTGTTATCCGGCCCACATCTTGATCCATCCCTTCATGAAAGTCCTTTGAAATTCAATCCCTGGAGATGGAAAGTACGATACTGAGATAAGCCCTTTGAATTTTAATTAAAAACATATATAGAAAGAACTATACTATTCCTGAAACTAACATTACTCGAAAGTATTATAAGGAGGTGTTAGTTTGCTTGCTTGGTGCAGATATGGAGAGATCCATATGATTAAGCACGCATAATTAATCATATTCTTTTGTTTCCCTTTTACTGTGTTTCAATCCCTTTTTTCGCCTTCGGCAGAATCAAGAGACTAGGAAAACAGTGATGCCATTTGGTGGTGGACCACGGCTATGTCCAGGAGCCGAACTTGCCAAAGTGGAGATAGCATTTTTCCTTCATCATCTTGTCCTTAATTATAGGTAAGATTTCAGGACATAGCCCCAATTAGATGATGAGACGAAAAGATTATACATGTTAAATTGTTGGGTTAACCCAATAACACAATGCATCCCACTTAGGAACCTTAATAATTGAGATTAATAATGCAATTTTATTTTAAGTAATTAAATCCAAGTTGGATCGCACCTTCTCTAAAACTTGTTGTGATTGCTAGAAATTATATATAAAAAGAAGCTTTGTGAAGCGACCTTTTTCATAATATGAGATTCAAGCAAAACTTTTATAAAAAGATGAGATTTAAGTAAACATAAATATTGATAGATGATTAATTGCCACCCATATGGAATTATCAGTGTTATTGTTCTTGCTGCTGAAGAATCCCTTGTGGAATTGCCTTATCTCAACAAGGAAATGCATGAAGGAGGCTCAAACCTGTCCTCTATATATATATTCAAACCATGGCTTGTTTAATTTGATACATGACTCCAATAATGTTGTGCCTTTAAAACCAGGTGGAAAGTAAAAGAAGACGAATTTCCAGTTGCTTATCCTTATGTGGAATTCCGAAGAGGCTTGCTGCTGGCGGTTGAACCTGCACAGGAAGAGTTTAGAAAATGAAGATTTAACTAGCTTCGGCTTACAAAGGTTGCATGTACTTGAAGGAAGTCTTACAAGCTACTAGGCCAAGTACATTTAACGTAAATTTTAGTCATTTACAAATAAATAAGGTAGAATTTGTAGTCGCGTTCGGAGGTGGCAAGCGTGTCGCTAACGTAGATTTTATTTTTAGCAATTACAAGTATTAATGTGTATCGTATGGAAATACTGTTGTGTGAAATACGCAAGAAACCGGCGAGGATATCACACCAAAAGAGAGGCAATTTGAGGGGTTTGACATGGTTTTTTTTTTTTCAAAGTTTTTTTTAATAAAAAATTGTTTGTTTTAATTTTTATTTAAAAAATAAGATTGAAAGCAAGTTTTTAAATTTCTTAATACTATTTTTTATACCACAACATAAGATCTTGTGATCAGGTTGGGTTTGGTAGGTGAAAATGGTTGTATGAAAGGGATTTGTATCTGCAACTAGTTTGACCATTCAATGTTAGGACCAAAACACAAACACCTGAGGATTGGGTTGGATCCCATCTGAGGTGCTCGTGGTTCAAGTCAAGCCTTTGTCTAACTTACTTAAGATTCAGATTATGACACTGCTTGGCGCAACCAAGGTTTAAGGAGCCAAACCTTCAAATGGTAAAAAAGGCTTCGAGGCTCTCAAAAGTGAGCTAGAAATTGTACCATAACTATGCTCAAACCAAGATTAGGATCGGTACAACCAAGATGCAAGCCAAGACTAAGTCAAAGGATCTTGGGAATCAAGTCTAGGGTTTGAGTCAAAACTCATCATGACATAGACTCCTATTTCTTACCTAATCTAAAAATAAATTTACTCGGAAATATTAAAATACATGAAAGTATTAATCCGTACTTAAAAGTTCATATACATGAATAGAAAGTACAACTACATGTTAAAATAGTGAAAATATGAGCTACATTTAAACAAATGAACAAACAATTAAATAAGTAAAATTTAGTCCAATCTAATCAGGTATATTTTAGGAGAGTCATCATTATGTCGCAGCGTAACATGGCATCGAATGATGGCGAGTCTGCCTCCTAAATGGTATGTAAAAACGAGTTTTGAATTTAATTATAAAATTATAATTATAAAGTTCAAGAGTCACAACATAGTATTATAGTTACTAAGAGATCTATAGTCTATGGGAATTTAGGTATGAGACTAGTTGTGCAAAGAGAATACGCATAATTCTTAGTGCACTCTACCCTACCTAAAGTAAGTTGTATTATTATTTTATTATTTTTCGAGATTGTTTTTCTATCTGTTGGTCTTGTCTAAAATTTAAGATAGATTTTCCTTCATAAGAAAGTATCTATCTTATTGGGTTAAATCTTAAACATTCTAAGAATAATGTTTATTTATTTATTTATTTGATATAGCTAAGACCTAGCACTCCGAACAATAAAATAATTATTATGGTTTTTTTTTTGTAATTTGGCTCAACCTTAATTGATAATTACAAACTGGTTACATTATCTAATTTTGTATTAAAAACTTATAAAAATGTGATTTTTATCTTTTAAAAAATATGCATAAAAAATCTTTAGGATTTGATCTTATGCATGAAAACAAAGTATTTTTTATTTTTATATTTTTCTGAATTTTTTTTTGAATTTTCAAATTCTTTTAAGAAACATTTGAGAGAAAATCAAGTATTTTAATATTAGAGTTGTATCTTATAGTGTTAATATACAACACAATATTATGTAAAATTATTGGAAAAACATATAAGAAAATCACAAATATTTTGAAATGACACAATTTTTTGAGTTTTTTTATTATATTTTAGATATTATTAAATAAATTGGGTTGGACCCGGCCCAATCATCTAGGTTGGGCTGCAACGGGTGCAACCTGACTCAATCGAGTTAAACCAACTAACAGCCCAAAATATTCTTGCCTTTTTTTTTGGGTTTAGGCTAGACCTGACCCAGTTATCCAGGTTGGTCTAGAACAGGTTCAGCCTAGCTAGGTTGGGTTATCTAATGGTTTAACAATCTTTTTATTTTTTATTTTTTATTTTTATTTTAGGCTAGATCCAAACTAACCATATGGGTTAGGCCAAAACATATTTAGCCCATGCCAACATGGTCACTGACCCAGCCTAGTGACCATGTTAGGAGTGTTGCAGAATATGATTCTTCACATTCTGCTAGTTAAGGGAGAGAGTTTGAGGAGAAACGTAAAGAGGATACTTGCCTGATCGAAGGAGAAAAGATGTTAAAGGCATTCCTAGTGGTGTAACGAAGTTCAACGTGTGGCTAATGGCGGCGTTGTTGGCTAAGGAAAAGGCTAAGAGATGAGGAAAAAAAATACCATCGGAAAGGGTTGATTCTTTTCCAAATTTAGCCTTGAATTTCTTGTCTCCTGGTGTATGGAATCCAACCTTATTTATAAGGGATAAAAAGGGGACATTTTATATATTTTGAGGACCAATCTTGGCCCTTTTATTCAAAACAAAATGATCTCAATTCTTGATTCAAAGTTGTCATCATGTCCTAAAAAATTATTGCAGAAAAGCTAGTTTGGTTAGCCACTTTAGGACATCACCGTGATAAATGTATTGTTAATTAGTCGAAACGAACCCATAGTCAAATGCAAGACCATGATGGTGATGTGTATTTTGTCAAATTGGGTTTAAAAAGAAAGCATTAAATACTCCTAAAAAGTAACAATTTGAGCATCTTTTTCGGGAAAAAAGAAAAAATACATGAATAGTACCCAGAAGACAAGTCATCTAGTGTGTCTTTTTTTTTTTTACTATTTTCATAACAATGTTGTTTTTAGGTTTTAGGATTTTAATTTAGAAATTTGGTCAAATTTTAATTTATTCCTCCAGCTTTTAATTTTTTTTTCAATTGCACACCTAATTGACCCTAAACTTTAAATTTTATGCAATTTTGTCCCTATTGAACTATAATGTCCTCCCCTGGATTTCAGTGCCTTTTTTTATTTTGAACCTTGGTCTTGGATTCATGCAAATTGACCATTAAACTTTGTAATCTCTTCAATATCTCCCATGATTTCAATCAATTAAGTCCCTAGAGTTGGCGTGTTCTTTTCAAAATAGTCCTTAGTAATGAATTTCTTCAATTTAACTAGCAATGAATTTTTTGAATTTAACCATTAATTAACCTTAAATGTTCAATTCTCTTCAATTTTACCTTTTATTTGAACCAATTATCTTTTTAAAAATTAAATTTAGTCCTCTGAAATTTCAATGTTTTCAATTAAACCCAAATTGAACTCTTAAATTAAATTTTTCACTATTAAGTCTCTAGTAAAATTACTTTGACACATTTAAATTATAATTAAGTGGAAGAACGTAATTAAATCCCTTAATTTGACTCAAATTAATTCTTAAACATAGTTAAACTTTTACTTTGACCCATGATTAAATCAAATTAGCTTATTAAAATTCTAATTATGTCTTTAAACTTAATATTTATGCAAATATATCCAATAATAATTTACTTTGACCTTGAGTTTGCATTGTCTTTCTAGTTTTGGATACAATTGGGTGCAATTATGCTCCAAATTTGTTTAAAATTTCAGCCTGATTTTTTTGTATATCTAAAATCTTTTCAACTTGCTTTTGTCAAATCATCAATCCTCTTGCTATTATTACTTTATTTGTTTATTTTAAAAGAAAAGAAGTAAATTTTAGGGAATAACCCAAAAATAGATAATGACAGCTAGAATGACAAATTTGTGTTAACACGTCAAATCTATGATCAAGTCATAAGATCAGGAAAAATTAATAGAAAAAAATAAATTATAAAGCTCATATTAAAAGAAAATAAAAACAGTGTCGAGTAATGAAATATAAAAAAGAAAATACATCAAAAAAAATATCAACCCACGTTAACTTTTTAAACTCATGACTCATGTTATAAACTGATTTTGGCCCACTAACTTTTTAATTTAATTTTACAGGGTTAAGATGTAAAATTAAATTATTAGATATTTATTTCGATGAAAAGTATGATCTGCCAACATGCGTGAAAACTAGGGACTCTAATGTACATTTTTATTTTATCCCTATCTTCAAGATAATTCTTGTCTTCAAGATAATCACTATCTTGAAGATAATCTTTGTCTTCAAGATAATAATAGTTATATGCTTTCAAATTTAATTCTTCATCAAAGTCAAACTTTAAAAAAAAATGAGTTTAATTGAAATTTTGTTTCTCACACATGAAAGGATTCTAACACTATAAATACAGACCTCATTGTATGCAAAAAGGGGAAGGGATAATTAGAGAGAAATGGTAAAGGAAAAGACTCCAAGAGGAGGCAATTACCAAAAACCCTAAAAGAGAGGAACATAAAAATGGAAAGGAGGCGCCAAACCTTATACTAGCCGCCGCCCCCTTCAACCCTTCTATTTTTTAGCCTAGTCTTCATCGACTTTCCCTCTAGCAGTTGTACGTCTAGGTAAGTTTTCTTTCTTTATTGTTAAAATAATTAATTGGTTACTATTGCATGCATGCGTGAACCTTTCATGCATGGCTAGGCTAAGTTCAACCCAAAAAAAAAAGTTGGTCGAGTTTAGGCTTTAAGCCTAGTCGACCCAAACTGTGTTTGCTAATGGTATGTTTGGCAAAACATACCCTTATGCCTTGACCATAATTTTTATGCCCGTTTTAGTTGGATATTTAGCTAAACGAGCCCTTTTTTTATATTAGAAAATTCTAAAAATATTTGAAAATCTTCATTGATTTATTTATGGTGGTCCCCTCACACTTTGTTTTATTTTTTTTCTTGTGTTTGTATTTTTTTTTTGTAAATATGCTCAATTTATGAACTATTACTATTAAAAGCAAATACATCATGCATTGTTTTTTCTATTTCCATCTAAAAAGGGAAAATAATAATAAAGGATAAATAAAAAAGAAAGGACATAAAAAAAATTTCTTCAAATTCAATTTTTATGAAATATCCACTAACGCTAGATTCAGGAGTATCGTATTTTTTTTATTTATGAGATATTTATCAACACTAGAGTTGGAAATATTCTTAGGAATTGTTTATTGACACTAGAGTCAGGAACATAAAAAGAAGAATAAAAAAGGAAAAAAAAGAACAAATTCTTAGCAATTTTAGACAAAACCAGCAATTCAACCTACCTTAGGTAGGACTCATAAGAGGTGATAGCATCTTCTTTTTTGCGTGACTAGTCTCGTACCATAGAATCTTTGTTAATCAGTTAGAATTTTTAGTAATCATAATACTAGATGACAACTCCTTAAACAAGACTTTTTCCCCTAAAAGAACAAGATGTTAGATATCTGTTTTTTTTCCAATTAAGATTATATTTTTATTTGGTCGTCATGATGTTCGGGTATGACAACTCAAGTCATTAGACCTTAAGCACCCTATAAGAAAAACTTTTGTGTGTGTGTAATAAAAAAAATTATGATATGGTGAATTTGAAAAGAAAAATCAAATTAACAAAAAGGCCCAAAGTAATAAAAGAAAAAAAGAATAGGGATCAAAATAAAAATAAAAATGTTTTTTAATTGCAGGGTGAAATTGAAAACAAAAATCAATTTAACAAATGGACCCAAAAATAAAAATAAAAACAATAAAAAATGGGACCAAATTGAAAAAAAAAACATATATCACAAATTGAGATTAAAGGGAGTAATTGAAAATAATTCTAAAAATTTACAAAAAAAACCAAGAAAAAAAAATAAAAAGAATAAGAATAAAAACCGAAATTGAAATCTCATGGAATCATAGGAAAACTCTGTGATTTAAACGTGATTTTCAGGAAGATAAGAAAGAAAAATAAGGGGATAAGGAAAAAAAAAGTCATTAATGATGAACTACACCATCACTAACTACACGCATCATTCCTAAAGAAAGAGGAGGTTGCAACGCTTTTAATGGCACAATGTAAGCATTTTTTCGCAGCCAAGAAGTATCACATGTGTCTTCCAAAGAATATAAATACCTTTCACGTTCTAGCTTGTGCTTCATATATGCCATTTATTTTTATTTTTTAATTATATTTTATATTTATTAAAATAATAAATTTTCCCTTAACTAACTTAATTATATAAAATAAAATAATCAAATGTGAAAATATGAAAGTGTCACTAGTCGCCAGTTTTTTTTTTTTCTTGCAAGGATAAACTATATATATATAAAACTGATTCATCCTCGAACAATGATTCGATGGGTTTTGTACAAAGTACATACTACTTTCAATAGCCAATTCAAAGAATTCTTACGAGAAAGGCAAAATTATTCAATTTTTATTATTATTTTCTTGAAATTGAACTTATTTACATTCCATGCAAAAGAAACCAAGTTAGACCATTAATTGTCTTTATTATGATAGTGACTTGGGATTGCATAGCGAATGTTATACAGGATCCATGTAAGCTATTTACTTTTAGTTTTTTTTATAAAAAAAAATTATGTAGTTTCATTTGGAAAAAAAAAAAGATTGTTTTAGCTAAAATAAATAAATATATTTTTTTCTTAAACTATGAAGGTATTCCTAGGTCAATTTGCATATCAACATAGACTAAATTTCCTCTAGAACGATTTGAAAATCACTCCTACATCGGCGGAATGCATTAAATATGGACAAAATGTTCATCACGACGTTTCTATAAGAAATGTGCTTTGTATTTAGATAAACACTTATTTGTGTAGGAGCTTGACCATTTGTAAAACAAAGGTTCTTCAGAAAGTCTTTATTTTGAATGATTGGCTTGCAGATAACATTGTCCACAATACTTCTCAAAGAGTCCTTGATTGACTGATGTCAACGAATTTATGAATCTATGAGTGCTAACGAGAACTTCTCCATTGTAGACCCCAAGCACAGCTCCTAATCCACACCCATCAGCATCTGTTGCAGCATCATAATTGAGCTTAACTTAAACCCTATCTATAACTAGATGATGCCATAATAAAATTAATAAAGATAATTTTAAATAAATCATTAAAAATAATATATTAAGGAACATTCTAGCAATCTACAGTTTTTTATAAGAAAAATTACAATGTTTTCCCCACATAATTAAGATTTATTATAAATTTTAATTATAATTAATTTAATATTAAAAAATTAAAATCAACAAAGATAATTCTAAGAAAAAATATTACTAAAAAAACACAAAAACATTTAGAAAAAAACTATGTGAAAAAAAAACACAATGACAATTCATAGTAATTTGCGAGGAAAGTTAAGTGTTTTTCTCATATATTGTAACTATAATTTTTAACTAGTTTAATATTAAAAAATATAATTAAAAAATATAATTTTAAAAAAAATTATCAAAAAAATACAAAGAAATATTGTATCAATCAACAATATTTTAAAGAAAAAGAATTACAAAACTAATTAAATTTTCATTTAGCTCAATATTAAAAAAATCAACAAATATAATTTTAAAAAATAAAATAGAAAAATCATATGAAAAAAACACCGTAGCAATCCATACTATTTTAAAAAAAATTATAAAGTGAAATTTTTAACCAGATGAATATTAAAAAATAAAATATAATTTTGAAAAAAAATAAACAAAAAAAGGGGGAAAGTTGGAAAAAAAATAAACGAAAAATTAAAAAAAAAAGAAAGAAGAGAAAAGTTGGAAAAAAAAAGTGAAAAAAAAAAAGATGAAAAGAAAACAAAAAATTTAAAAAGTATATTTACTATAAATTACTATTAAAATCCACCATACATCAAATATAAATAAATAAACTATCCGTACCCTGTAGCTTGATACTTCATACGTTGTGAAATAACAACCTATCAGTTACACCTTGGACATTAACTTCGTTGTAGCAGAAAGAGTTTTGAAAGCAATATTCAAAACAGCCCCGCATGGTTATGAAAGTATAGGACATTACGAGCACGCCATAAAGACCATAAAAGCATAGTCTTCTGTTCAATAAAACCATCATTACTTTGATTAAAAACATCGAAAAGGCAATTCGTGAATCAAGTGTTATTTATAAAAGGCTTTCCTCCATGTCTGGCTCTTACAAATGGAATCAACATGACCAAAAAGACAGCTATTACAATAATATAAATTTTTTTAAAATCTTAGTTCACAGTTTTATTACTCATTATTTCTTTTCAAGTATTAGACATCTCTGTATAGTGCACAACTATTTAATAAACCTAAAAACTTACTTGAAGAAAATAAAAAATAAAAAGTAATAAAATTTTCAAACAACCAATTAAGTAAAGAATATCTTAAATAAATCTAGAAAAATAATAAAAGAATTCTAATCTAAATTTAAAAAAAAATTCTTAAATCATCTAGAAAATATAACAAATTCTAAATAGTAACTTTTGAACCTTGCTTGGAGATCTTCCTGAATTTTAATTATTGTAAAATTTTAAACCGAAGAAAACAAGGACTTCAAATATTTTTATCAAGATTTTATTTTAATATATCGGTCGAATTACAAGTTATATTTATTAATATAAAATTATTTGTTAGACAAAAAAATTTCTATGTTAATCTTTCTAAGTTGGAGATAAATCTTTCTCAAATCTAAACTGATTTAATCTTTTAGATTTTCAATAAAAACTCTTTCACTCATTTTCTTCCTCTTCTTTTATGTATAATAATTTTAGATATTAACTTGAGTTTTTTTATCTTAAAATTTATATAAGAAACAATAATTGATGTATTAATTCTCTTCTATAGTAATAAATTTTAAACTTTATATTTGATTCATCAATATGTATTGTGTATTGTGTTCATATAACCCTTGAGCACGTATGCTATTATAATAATTTAATAATTTTAACCTTATAATCAAAAGAATCAACATAATTTACATTAATATTTTTTTTTGTTAAGTACCTTTCATGTTTTCTTAGCATTCAACATCTATTTAAAAAAAAACAAAAACATCAATGATATCATCATTACTTTTATTATTATTATTTATGATATCATCATTAACATAGTATTCATTAAAATAAATATCATAAATTGATAAAAAAATATCAATTCACATATATCTTACTATAAATAGAATCACCAAAATCACCATAGTACTCATAAGAATTAAGAAGTTGCCTCCTTTACTCATACTTTTAAATGAATATTCAAAACTAGTTATAAATTCATGATTATTCTTCTCATAATTCTATGAGCTCTTGATCTTTACAACTGACAAGTTAGAACTTGTCTCCTTTACTCATATTTTTAAATAAGTATTCAAAACTAGCTATAAATTTATAATTACTCTTCTCACAATTCTATAAGCTCTTGATCTTTATCAACTAACAGATTAGTTTTATAATTTAATTTTACATATCTTTTATCACTATATACTAAATAACTCTTTTCAATTCTCTAATCTATCTTTACATGTCTTTTATGATCATCTCTAAAAGATTTATTTCCTGACAAAGAGTCTCTTCATCCCCTCTTACTTGAAAATGTTATGCAATTTTTTTCAACTATAATTATTGAGGAGCACATAGCAAACAAAATAACATTGAATGGCTTAACACAACAAGCAAAAGCCTAGGTTCATTACTCTTTGATACCATGTCTTAAATGGAAGCAATACAAAAAAAACAAGTACAAAACACAACTTTCATAATAAAGGATCACACAAAATCTTTAATTTATGATTTTATTACTTAATATTATTTTTAACTAGTTTGTCACTTTAAAAGGTTTATAATTTCTTAAGTAAACATAAAACCTTATTTAAAATAATAAGGAAAACCAAAAAAAAAGTAATAGAAGTTCTAATCCAACAAGAAAAAAAATCTTAAATAAAGCTAAAAAATTATAATTTAAATAGAAAAAAAAATTATAAATCAATTAGAAAGTATAGCCAATACCAAACAACAACTTCTTAGCTTCATTTAAAAGCCTTCCCAAATTTGCCAAATTTTGATGGAACGTGGCCTTTGAAACCTTCTATATATTAAAAAAAATCAACCCGTTTTGACAGTAAGATTAAAAATTATATCCGATTAAAAATTATATCCTTTAATATAAACCTACATATTATGAAATAATTTCCTGCACCACTAGGCTTCCTAAATACATAGCTCTAGCAAAATCACACCCCAACAAGATGTGAATAAGATTTTCTGAGCCAGAACCACGCTTGTGATCGACCAGCATCCCTCTACGAACCAGGTTCTTTCTAGGAGGCAAAACATTGTGCGAGCATCACTTAAGGAGGTATTGTAAAATGCCACAAACGTAGGTGCTCAATTTTCACATCATACTAACGTAGGTGCTCGCGCGTTCGTCTTATTTCTTCTCCTCTTCTTTCTTCATCCATATTTAGTGTACATGTTTATGGATCTGGGAAAGAAAACTCTTCAACTCCAACATAAACATGTGAAAAAACAATAGCTACTAGTAATCATGAAAAAAATTAGTGATATTAACAATAATAATAATAATAATAATACTGATAATAATAATGAAATGATAGTGGTGGTGATAATGATAATAATAATAATTATGGTGATAATAATAAAAAATACATTTATAATAATAATAATTATCAACAACAGTATCATCATATCATCATAGTATGAATTTTGATTACCAATTTGAAAATAAAACAAAAGTGAATGCTAGTTATAACATTTTATTTTAATTTTTCAGGATGTGATGTCAGGTAGTGCCTCTCTATCAAGGCTCAAGGCATAAACAGAGGAAGAAGTCTGAGCAGCACCGCGACACCATTTACACGAAATTGATGGTTTTAGAGCTTTTTAGAATGTTTATTAATGCTGTCTTCATGTTCAGTTTCTAAAGTTTTCAAGGACGGGATATTTAACATGGAGTTTGAATTTCAGTTGACCTGAAGCTGGGTTAACTTAGCCTATGAAAGATTTTATCCATTCTTCTTTCGTTATTATTTTAGGGTTTCTATCTGTGCAAAAGAATGAGGAACAGGAAGAACATGAACAGGTGTTGTTCTTAGAGGAGGGAAGGAAGAAAGAGTTAAAGAAAGAACAGCCTTGGTTCCATCTGATGCAACCGAAGGCCCGGGAAGGCTAGTGTCTCAGAAACATTGCTAAGGGGCAATCTAATGATCTGATAACCCATCAAAACTACTACTACTGCAAAGTGAACACAGCATCAAAATTGGATAATCTCCATCTTCATTCACTCAGAATTGGTTGCTACTAAATTGAAATTTAATACATATAAAAACGTTGGCCTACAGTTCAACAGCTAACATCCATTGCAAAACTTAAGAGTCCGGCAAGTTTCAGGAGAACAGGTTGGCATTACAACAGATATCCTTGTGCAGCAAAAGGGGCCCACCTAATTTCACATTCTATCTTCTCTCTTACGTGGGGCACAAGTGATAATTTCATCCACCCTGAGAATCATCTCTGCAGCTTCAGTTGCAGAGAGCAGTACGGCCTGCTTAACTTTGAATGCTTCGGAAATCCCACGCTCAACCATATCTCCTATCTGCAATAGGTTAAAGAGCCACAAATCATCAAACTATGCCCATGGGATAGATTGGATTTGAAAGTATACTTAATACCCAGCTAGCCACTTGTAAACAGCTGGCATGTCTTAAAATTGCATTTACCAAAGCTGTCAATCATATACTTACAGATCCAGAGATGACATCAATTCCTGCAGTGCACCCCTCCTTGTGATGCTCTGCTCGGAGCTGGGCTACCAATTCCGCACTGTCCAAACCAGCATTGTCCGCTATGATAGTTGGAATTGCTATGAGTGCCCTTGAGAATGCTTCAATAGCATGGGATTTCTTCCCAGGAGTTATTCGGGCCAATTCATCGACTTCCTTTGCCATCACCATCTCAGGCCATCCACCTCCAAGCAAAACCCTGCTGTCATTGACGGTCTGAGACAGCACGCATAAGGCATCATGCAGGGACCTTTCTGCCTCATCAAGCACATGACGGCTACAAAAATTGAAAACACATCAAAAGGTGACAACTGAAAAATAAACCTTAGTTCCAAGGTTTTTTCCAAAAAAAAAGAAAGAAATGAAAAGGTGACTATATTATATTTCAAGACTAGGGACACATAAGGCATCATGCAGGGACCTTTCTGCCTCATCAAGCACATGACGGCTACAAAAATTGAAAACACATCAAAAGGTGACAACTGAAAAATAAACCTTAGTTCCAAGGTTTTTTCCAAAAAAAAAAGAAAGAAATGAAAAGGTGACTATATTATATTTCAAGACTAGGGACACAAAATAGAGTTGCTGCATTGGGGTGATCCAGACCATCAGACTCAATTGCATCATTCACAGACACATCAATTCCAAAGAAATAGTTTCATTAGTCTGCCTTCCTAAATAGCAAGCTAACAGCTATCTATATACAAAGTGAACATTTGGTCTAAACCCTCAAAGAACCAAAAACTGAACGTATTACCAGCAATAACAACATAATGGTTTTAGAGACGCTGAAGAAACACATTACCTTGCACCTCTCAGTACAATTGTACATGCCTGACCCATTTCAACACCTGAAAAGTGAATCAACTTATCCTCACCAATCATAATTTCCTCAATGAGCTTGCAGTGACCAAGCTTGACTGACTCAGGATTGTCAAATGTTGATGCAATTTCACCACCAGTCACTAAAGCCAGCCGTTCAATTCCGTCAAAATCAGCATGCTCAATTGCAAGTATTCCAGCATTAGCAAAGAGTTCTTCAGGGAAATTGTAAATCAATTGCCTGTTAACGAAGCAATTAATCCCATGGGCTATTATCTTATCCACCTTCTCTTTCATCTTTTCCTTCTCAGCAGCTTCAATTTCAGCAACCCTAGACATTGAATCAACACGAACACGTGCCCCATAGATTTTCACTTTGTCAGTGTCCATTGCAGTATTTGCCACCAAAATCTTTGCATTCTCTATGCGCTTTGGTTGCCCAACACCAATTTTCTTGTCAAGAATAAATCTGAAAAAGCAAAAGAACAATTTAAATATTAGTGAAAAGGCTATTAGAAGTCAATGCATCAATAAAGATACAAGGACAGACAAGAAAGCCACCACTTGTTAACCAAGTGAGATCTTGCATGTTGCTTTCCTTAATCTATTAGCAACGACCATTACCAAACACAAATAGATGGATCTACAAGCAGCAGTTACAGGATAACATGCACAGAAAATCCAAAGTACTTGACAGTGCAAGAATGCTCATCCTAGCACTTGAAAAAGGAAATTCAAGCTGCGAAACACTACAAATGACCATTCATTTCTCACCATGGGCCAAAAAATATGCACCATGCGATGCAAACTTCAAAAACATGACAAGGTTCTTATAAGTTGATGTACCTACCCTTCATCTAAGAAAGAATCCTTCAGCGATCCTCCAGGCTTCTTGATAATCTGAATAGACTCTAAGTTTGTGCTTCCCTGCAATTTCAAACGGCAATTATATGGCCAAACCAACAAGGAAAAAGAATGCCCTTCACATCTGACTCAATAATAAATAGATTCTCTGAACAATTGAAACAAAATCATGGCATTAAGAATGCATCTTTGTGAGGAAAAAAAAAACAAGGGGAACAACGTCAAGAGAAGTATCAGACAGGTGTAAAATACAGACAACAGACAGGCACACAATGCATGATGATAGAAGAACAAGAAAATATGACACCTGGTACAGATGTCGCTGCTGGAAAGAAAAAGGAACTTAATTTCATAAACAGAAAGACAAAAGCAGGTCATCCTGTATCTCCAATTAAATGATTGCTTCTGAAGGATGGGTTCAAAACCGTCATTTAAGATACACAACCCCCCCCCCCTCCATCCAATAATAATAATAATAATAATAATAACAATAACAATAAATCAGTCAAGAAAATAACAAGAAAAAATCACTGGTAGGGTATAATATAAACCACTTCACCTTCAATCTCATAACAGCATCAACAGCCAGTTTTGCAAAATATTCCTTATCCTGTGATAGAATCTTGGAACTCAAAGTAGTCATTGCAATCTTCATCAAGTCCGACTTGAATTTCTCTGCATTACTCAATTAAAGACATCAATGCCAGAAAATGCATTATGAAAAGCACTATCAAAATCTCATTAGCAAAAACCAAGTTGTACACATTCTGCAATTCATATTCATAGAGCAATAGATACCTTCATTCTCTTTGTTATCCACAACCTTTTGCAGCAAAGCATTACGAGCACATTCTGCTGCCATTCGGAAACCTAAACAATCATGGAAACAGCATCAATAAATCATCTCATGCTATAAAAGTTAAAGTCTCAAATTCACCATGATTATTTTAACATTAGGTCTCTAAGTTTTTTTTTAAGAAAAAAAAAGGTATGACTGACAGTTTTGAAAGGGAAAAAAATCTCTGGCACTCTAATTGGCGTAACTTGTTGAAAATACAAAAAGGAATGAGATGATCAGCAGGGAATTCCCTCTATCAAGATTGTATGGAAAGACTGATTCCAGATCCAATATTCCAGGCTCTGGTTTAGCAGGAAAAGTTAAAGCATAGAAGGAACACAATCTACATAATGTAAAACAGCACTGCATGTAATAGAACATGGCAAACACTATTTCAAATTTTCAGCAAAAATGAAAAACAGCTCACAAGAAGCACCAACAATAACAAAAGATCAGAGCAAGAAGATGGGTGAAAACAGGAAGCATTGCAAAGCCAGAAGCCTAGAATAAACCTGCTATTATTGTCATTGGATGAATCTTCGATGCCAAAAGCTTTTCTGCCTCCCTTAGAAGTTCCCCCGCCAAAACAACAACAGAAGTTGTCCCATCACCAACCTCATCATCTTGAACTTTTGAGATGTCTGAGTAGTGAGTTAAAGATTCCCATAACAAATTCCAGTAGAGCTATTTACCTTAGTTCTTTTTCATCATGCACAACAATTTGCTGGTATGTCTATATTTTAAATTGAAAGAGAGATGACTCTGACCAGATATTTCAAAATAAATAACAAGTACCCTTTTTTAATGAAGTTTTCCTCTGCAAAATCCTTACCCTTTAACTATCCTAAAAAGCAATTGACAAGCCATATTAGCAATGCAAGGATACCAACAAGGATTTTAGCAGCTGGATTGTCAATGTGAAGGGACTTCAAGATGGTGGCCCCATCATTAGTGACTGTGACTTCACGACCTCTGCCAGTAGATTGTAAAATTTTATCCTGGAAAAAATTGAAAAAACCAAGAAGATGACAATAGTAATAAACCAAAACAAGCAATGTTTTTCAATTTTTGACAACACACTCAATAAAGAAGAAATCTTACCATCCCTTTTGGACCCAAAGTTGTCTTGACCAAGTCAGCAATTGCCATCCCACCAATAAGCGATGCCTAAAAAAGAAAAGAAAAAAACAAAACGACTCAAGTAGATTAAAAAAAAAAAAGCGAAAAAGCAATGCCACCTGCCAAGTTAGCCATTGTTTCAATCCAAGAATTATTGACTGATAATCGAATTGCATGATAACAGTAACAAAACAGTAATGAAAATAAAACTTCCGACCAGACAAATAACTTCGTCACAAACTTCTCAAATACATTACTGCATACATCAGCATCCATTGAGAACAAAACAAAAACCCGACCGGGAAAAAAACAGTAACATACCAGTCTGGCACGCTCTCCCTTTTCCTCGGTAGCTTCATCTTTAAAAATTTTCTCGACCTGCAATATTCCAAGTAAGTCATCTTCAAAAACAAAATTCCAAAACTAAAAAAGAAAAAGAAATGGGAAGCACTAGTCAGCAACCGGCATACCACCATTGCAAAGTTTAAACCTAAAGTCAGCCCGACTATCCACACTATTAATCAAATCCATGCGTAAAACCCTAATAATTCTAAAAATAATTCAAATTCATGCATTACAATGAAAATTGAAATGGTTAAAAACGAGAAAGATGGGAACAATCAATAATGTTCGATAAGAAAATGGAAGGTTTCGTAGGAAATCCTAAGAAAGCTTGATGTTCTTTCCCTTTTATCAAAATCCAAAGCATTAAAGCCTCAATGCTGGCCTAGTCTAGTCTAGCCTAGCCTAGCCTAGCCTTCTCCATCGCCCTCTTTGGCGTTTGACATACTGAATAAAAGAATCTAGAAAGATAAGAAAATTCCTCACCATGACTCACGGGTAGTGGATCGGGATGGCCTGTGGCTGCTGCTGATGCTACTGGAGCTAGTACTAGTGCTTAAGTAGCGGAGGCTGAAGGTGGCTGCTGCGAAGGAGGGTGGCAGACGGCAGTGGTGGAAAAGACTGAGGAGGAGGCGGCTGGAACTGGGTGAATAGCGAGCGAGGAAGAACTGTCGTCTCACTTTGGCCTTTGGGTTGGGTTGGGTGATGAAGGGGCTTTGCTTTAGGGTTTCTTTTTAAAAAAATACCTTTGCAGAGTTTAATTATTTTTAATGGCAAAAATTAAATTCAAAACTCTTTAAGAATAGTTATTTTTTCACAAGTTGCTTGAGCTTATTTATATTTCAGAAAATGGCTATGAACCTAAGTTTTTTAACTTATTTATATTTTTAAAATGGTATTAAAAAAGAATTCTAACCAGATTTTATAGCCAATGATAAATTTACTTAAAGGTTTCAAGGAAATAATGTTACAACAATTTGTAGATGTTTAATATTGGGTGTCTTCGAAAATTTAATGAAAAGGTTGTTTTTTAAAGTATTTTTTATTTATAAATATATAAAAATAATATTTTTTACTTTTTAAATTTAATTTTAATATCAGCATATCAAAATAATTTTAAAAAATAAAAAAATATTTTAAAGCTTAAAAAAATTTAAAAACTTTTAAAAACACAGTTAGATTACAATGTCATAATGTATTTGATTTTGTGACATATAATACTTTTTAAAAATGTTTTTTCTCTTTAAAAAGGTTTAAAATATTTGTGTGTTTGTAAATGCACAATAAAATAACAAATTTAACTCTGTAATAAAAAGATTCAATGATTTCTGCATAAAAATGATTTTGTATTTTCAAGTTTAGCCAAATAACAGACTTACAAAATTACCCATGATATTCTAATTTTTTAGCCTTGCATTTAAGATTTACCCATTAGAGTATTCACTAATAGTATTTCAAATAAGTATAATATAAACTCTTTTTATTACTCAACTAGAAACTATACACAAGGAAAGTTTCAATCGAGTTATAAATTGTTAACATGATTACATTAGTTATCTTATTTGAATAATATTAATATTTGTAAATGTTGTCAGGTATTCATAATTATAATTTATGTTAACAACAAATCAAGTTTTCTTTATAGCATTGATATTGGTTATACTATATAATTAGACTATCAAAGTATCAAGTATTGTACTAAGCGTTATATAACATAAATCTAGATTAACTATTTAACAAGCAAAATATTAAAAGTGAACAAGATAACAGATACAAAATATGTTAGTATCAAACATTAAAGTTCATGTTGAGTTATACCATATTTATTCTTACATCATTAGTGTAACTTTTTCACTTTAATATAATAAATTTAACTAAATATAATAAAAAAGAGAAACATAAATAAAAAAAATAAGAACATAAATAGAATATAAGTTAACTAAATAAAAAAAAAAGTACAAGTAAGAGATTAATGAAAACACAACTTAAGCATTATATATATATATATATAAAAGAAAAGGAACAAAAACATGATCTTGATCTGAAAACTATGATACCTAAATATATGACAGATACTTCTTTTTATAGGCCAAAATTAGAAACTAATGATTTGTTAACTAACTGTTAACTGGATGACTACATCTTAATTTGATGACAATCATTATTTTCTTGTCTGAACAAAACGTTATTGCTAACATCAGAATTGGAACAAATTTGATTCATAAAAGTTTTAAAAAAATATCTCAGCTTTTCAACAAAAAAAAATTAAGGTCATTTAAACTTCTAAAACTCAAGATATGGGCTAAAAACTTAACAGTATTTGGGTTACAGGATAGATTTAGATTTTTTTGTTGTTGGTAAGATTTAAACTTCTAAACAACAGAATTGAGTTTTGCATTCTGCATGAATATTTTAGGCCTATGTCTTAGTTTTCTAGCCATATAAACCAAACTGAAATCCAAAATCTATAACTCTAGATATAACCCAATAATTAAACAGTATTCCAATTTAAATTGAATTAACATCTATTTTATAAACTTAGTTTTTTCTTTATCCTTTTACTTTCAATAGTTAATTACATTAATCAATCATTTGAATTATGAGATATGTATATATTTAAATAAGTATTTACCACAAATTAAAACTATATTATATTATTGGACTTGTTATTATAAAACATGATCTAATCAAGGAGTTATTCATACTTCAAGTACAAAATAATAATATAAAATTTTGATAAAAATACATTTTTAAGTATTAACCAATCAATATCCACCAGGATGAGGTTTTTATTTCCTATGGCTTTTGGGAAAGGGTCTAATATGTTCATCTCTAACTAGGTGAGTGGCCATAAGGTATGATAGTGAGCTTGGTGAAGGACTATCTTAGAATTTCATATTTATTTATTACAACTTTTTATAATAAAGTTATTAATTTAATTATTGAAGAGTACTTATAATTCATAAAAAAAACTATTTGGTAGGAAATCCGGCTCACGTCAACAACCTTTAGAATCAATAGAAAATGGATATGAACACATGATAGTCCATCATTCAAACACAATGAAAAAAAGCTTACCTAGCATTATGAATTATATAGAGCATCATTAGTATCCTAATCCTGGCCATAGTTTTGTTAGGTCTTTAGTTCCCCCGCATCCCGCGCCTCCAATTTAAAAGCATGCCAGCTAATATTATTATAATAATTTAATTTACCACAGGCCTTCACAGGTCTGCTGGAAAAATCCTTCAGAATATCCAGGAAGGTGTGCTTGATGTATCCAATGAGGTAATCATTTAATAGGCAGTGTTTGGAATAGGTGATACTTTGTGGAACCATCCATCCATTCATCGTTTCAGTGCAAGTTGATGTTTGTTTTGTTGATAACTTTGTTGTTCCAAATGCAGTCGTCGGGGATCGAGGTTTGGATATGGCCCCCAGGGCGCATCAAGTGCAAAGTATGGAACTGTTGCTCAAAGAGGAGGGTGCCGCAGCTAATTGAAACACAAATAGAACTCGTTTATTTGCTCTTATTGTGCAATGTCATTCTGCACATCCGGATCCCTCGAAACTTTCATGTGACTGCAGATGAACATTTAATGTAGAGATCAAACATCAGTTATCTGAAGTCAATAGATTAAGTTCAGATACATACATGAAAGACCGCATGTTTCTTCATAGCTTTTCTGAAACGTAATTTTTTTTGGAGATTCATGACTCCACCTTGTACAGTATTGCAAGTTCATCTGAAATCATCTACCAATGTTTATCATGAAAAGAACTGCTCCATTTTTTAATTAAAGTGGTTGAAGAGGCACATGCAGGTAACCATACATGTCAACAGACTTGCTGCCGCTATATGAGCTCTCAGTTGAGTTCAGGATGGACACAAACATAGACTGGAGTGGCTCTTCTCCTTTAGATTTACGAAGATGCTTTGAGACATGGAGCTTCCTCCATTCGGTCAGCATGGGCTAGAGAGAGATCCTTGACCTAAAATAGATTCTGCAATAAGAAACTCATGCAATTGAACGTAGATGATTGCAGCCTGGGTCAGGGGAATCATCTATTCACTGACTGCACGCTGCCTTGTTACCAATATCTTGCATCCACATTTGCAAAAGTTTGGGTGCCTTGTGAAGGCCGAAAGAGAACAAGACCCACAAGGCCGAAAGAGAACAAGACCGACAGGGAGGCACTCCATGAGCAAAATAATGATCTTAAAACAGATTGATGATTGTAAAATACACAGGTTGCCCATATGATCTTACAAGACTACTGTCGATAAGTTCCTTTATTTTGATCAAATCATCAAATGTTACAAACAGTATCAAAATTGTGAGCTGCGCACGCATCAAAACACATCGCATGCATATGGGAGAGCAAAGCAATAAATTTTATCACATAAGCTCCTCATCTTGAACATAAATTGACTCGCAACCATCACTATGAACCACCAAATACCTGCATACAGCACCAAAACTTAGATCCAAGGAATAGATTAGGTGTTGAAAGTTGTTACCTACAAATAATGACTCACCCCTGCCAGGACATCTTTAGAGAGTTGGGGTTTGCTTCTCTCTCTTTCAGCAATCGGTTTTTTCTGTGGGAATTGTCGACAAACCGTTGGTTTCTGTGGGGCAACAGAAAGTTCACCTCCAGATTCTTGTTGGACCTTCTGCTTCTATAAATAGAAAAGGAAACCCATCACGTGAAGGAGATTGAAGAATATATGATGCCATGCCATAAAAAGAGATAAAGTCCCAGAATGCAAATGGTGAAACCATTAATTTACATTACAAGAAAGACATACTAATCACAAGACTTTATAATTAGTTAGGGGTATCAAAGCATCAGCATGTACAAAAAAAATTCCAATAAAAAACAAAACCAGTCAAAACTAAGATATATATATATATATATATGCGTCTGTGTGAACATGAAATGGTGTTGTATATCCAAGTCGATCAAAATAGGAAAATAGGAAAATAGGAAATAACAGTCATCTGGCAAAATTTGGGAGACTATATTTCATGTTCACACAGACGTGTGTTGAGTGTGTGTGTGTGTGTGTGTGCTACATCTTTATCAGTTGCAAATTGCAAGCATGCTGCCCTTAAACCCAATCAAGTACATGCTTCTAAAGCACCTACATTTTCAAGTTCCCTCAAAAACTTATGGTTCCTGGCTTACCCATCAGAGCTTGCCATGTCCAATGAAATGAAAAGATAACTGGTTTTGACATTTACTGACATAAGGAGCTAGGAGGGGTATAATAAAGTCTCTTTGTTAAGTATTCATTGAGGATTTTACAATAATTATCACACAAGCAGCATATTATGGATTACAATAACAGAGAGTATCTGATTAGTGTTCATTGATGAATTCATCATAGATGATCATGTAACATATTCTAATGCATGCTCAACACCTATGGATGTGAAATACAGATTTGAAAACATCACATGAATAAAACACAAACATATGCATGCACATCACCGCCCTCTGATAACAATACCCCCTCAATCCTCCTATTCCTATTCCTCCTATTTCTCCCATCCTATTGAAGAGAACTACCTTTTTTTAATCAAATTTCAATGATATAATTAATTTCAACCATATAGAAGGAGCTGACACATGGCATCATGTCTCAGCTGTGTCCATACCACAACTCATCATGAAAGTGTCATGCTACTTGAGGGAAAGGGAAGGGGGCTAACTCTTACAAAACAAAAGGAGCCTATTCAATCAGACATCAAAATGATTTACTTGCCTCTCTAAACAAACCAAAAAAAAAATCATTTAATTACAAGTTTCAAGTACCAACTAACAAATTTCAGATTCACAATGAAAATATCTGGCTTTAACTGATTCTAAGCTAGCCATACTGCCCAACTATTGTGCCAAACATAGTTAAACTGGCCTAGACAGAACTTGAGTATTGTAATCCTGACACAGAACAAAATGCCAAGTTTAATTCCTTAAATAGGTGCATCAAATTGATGACTTAAGCAATGCCACAATATCTCAAAACAGCACCATAGATGGTGGTTCCAGGAAAAAGAAAGTCTGTAACAGTGAGAAGTTATAGATGCTGTCTACCTTCTTCATTCGTTCTTCAATAGAGCTTAAAGCACGAGACTGGTCAACTTTTTTGAGATAGAAATCCCGCTCCCTCTTTGCAGCAGAAATTTCTAACGCTAATTTTTGTTCCCGAATAGCTTTCTTGTAAGCTGCATTTAAAGCACTATAATTTAGACACACAATAAACTGTAAAACATGATAAGATAGAGCACAACAGAAACGAGTGATATACCAATTTCGTCTGTAAGATTATCCCATTTGAATTTACTTAGATACTTGATATTCCAATGATCATAATAGAATTGTGACCGCTTCTTCCCACCTAAAAAAACAAGAAGACAGAAGAAATTAAAGAACACTTGGAGGAAAAAATAAGTAAATTATTTACAAAGCAATCCCAGCACACATAAGCGAAACCTTTTTTTTATATATAAAAAAATATGACAGAACAGGTAAAATCAACAAAAAAAAAAAAAGAAAAAACCTATACAAAGAACAAGAACTTGACATGTTTCCTTGATGGTTTCTCTACAGAGCAAACTAAAAATTCTCATTCAACTCAACAAAACAAGAGGACATAAGAAAAAATTATAAATTACCTATTTGTTCACCATTTAACAAATTAGCAACCCTTTTAGCATTACTTTTACTAGCAAACTCAACCCACCTGAAAAACACAACAAACAAATCAATTACAAAGTAAACAACACAATTCAAATATATGTTGATGTAATTAACACACAAAAATGTATGCAAATTACCCTTCAGAGTATGCTTGAGCTTTAGCTCCACCACCTCTTTTTCTACTCTTATTATTATCATTCACTTGATCAATAGAAGAACTATCTGCAAACACACAGCTAAAATTTCTCAATAAAATTGAAAACCCATTTTTCCTCCTATTTTTAAATATAAACACATAAGAAGTATGAGATACTATACTTTGAGGAGCAAGGTAAATTCGTTGAATTTCACCGTACTGACTGAGAAGTTGACGAAGCTTAACATGATCCATACCAGGAGGAACTCTACTTATGTAACAAACACCATGCTTCTGAGTCTTTTCTGCTTCTTTCTTTAACTTTTTCTTCTTTCCCTCCTCTAAAAACAACACCTGTTCTTGTTCTTGTTCTTTATGTTCCTCACTCATTCTTTCCTAAAATAAAAAAGGAAAGAAATGGATAAAATTACATAGGCTAGGTTAACCTAGCTTCAGGTTAGCTGAAATACAAAATTCATAACAAATATCCCATCCTTAAAATTTTAGAAACTAAACAAGAAGACAACATTAATAAAGATTCTAAAAGGCTAAGAGGCATTGAGGCACTTGCCTAGGCACTCCATGCAAGGCAAAGTGAGGCCACAACACCTTCATTAGCCTCAGGCGATGAATTTAAATGAAGTGCTGCCTAGGTAATTGCCTTGTGAGTGGGCACCAGGTGTTAAAGCGGGTGCCTCACTGAAATACTTCTTTTTCTGTTGGATTTTCCTTCTTTTTTTTAATAATTTATGTTATGACCTATTTGTCCATCTTTTTATTTATCACAAGAAACAAGTTAGGGTATATTTTTTTTATATAAAAAAAAGAGCAAAGATTAGGGTTAAAAAAAGAATAAAAAAATCATTAAAGTAGGAGGCATACAAGAAGGAAGGACACTTGAAGAGAAACATGAGCCACACTTTGTGTTGAGCGGAGTCAAAGTACAACACAAGTATAGAACAAAAATGGATGAGGAGGTTTTTGAAGATTAATGAATAATGATGATTTTAAGGTTTTTTTAATCTATTTCACTACTTACTACATTACTACTTCAAATTATCTTTTTTTGTTTTAAGGGTGAAAAATATAACTTTATACAACTGTGTTAAGATATTTTATATTTTCTTTTGATTTTCCAATGATCTAATCTTAATTGGAAAGATATATTTTTTAGATTCATATGATCTAATATCATACATATATATTTTCTAATCTATATTATATCGCCTTGGTTCATTGAGGTGAGCGCCGAGCACCTTGGTCATTTTACTGGCTTAGTGCCTTTTAGCGCCTTCTACCTTTGACAACACTGATGCCAAGCTAGCCATTGTTTCAATCCAAGAATCATTGACTGATAACAATAACAGCACAATAATGAAAATAAAACTCCCTACCACACGAGTAACTTCATGGCAAACTTCTCAAATACATTAATGCATGCAACAGCATCCATTGAGAGAGAAAAAAACCCGGCTGGAAAAAAAAAAACAGTAACATACCAGTCTGGCACGCTCTCCCTTTTCCTCGGTAGCTTCATCTTTAAAAGTTTTCTCGACCTGCAATATTTTCCAAGTAAAGTCAACTTCAAAAACAAAATTCAAAAACTAAAAAAAGATATGGGAAGCACTAGTCAGCAACCGGCATACCACCATTGCAAAGTTTAAACCTAAAGTCATCCGGACTATCCACACCATTAATCAAATCCATGCATAAAACCCTAAGAATTCTAAAAATAATTAAAATCCATGCATTACAATGAAAATTGAAATGGTTAAAAACGAGAAAGATGGGAACAATCAATAATGTTAGATAAGAAAATAGAAGATTTCTCAGCAAATCCAAAGAAAGCTTGATTTTCTTTCCCTTTTATCAACATCCAAAGCATTAAAGCCTCAATGCTGGCCTAGCCTAGCCTAGCCTTCTCCTTCTCTTTGTTTGGTGCAGGACAGACTGGACAAGAATCTAGAAAGATAAAAAGAAAATCCTCACCATGACTCACGGGTAGTGGATCGGGATGGCCTGTGGCTGCTGCTGATGCTACTGGAGCTACTACTACTGCTTATGTAGCGGAGGCTGAAGGTGGCTGCTGCGAAGGAGGATGGCGGACGGCGGTGGTGGAAAAGACTTAGGAGGAGGCTGCTGGAACTGGGTGAATAGCGAGCGAGGAAGAACAATCGTCTCACCTTGGCCTTTGGGTTGGGTGATGATGGCGCTTCGCTTTAGGGTTTATGTTTTTTTTTTGAAAAAACACACCCTTTGCAGAGTTTAATTATTTTTAAGTAATTTTTTAATGGCAAAAATTAAAAACAAAACTCCTTAACAATAGTTTGTCTTTTCACAATTTGCTTAAACTTATTTATATTTCAAAAAATGGCAATGAAACCAAGTTTTTTAACTTTTATATATATATATATATATATATATTTAAAATGGTGTTAATTTTTTTTTCTAATCAAACTTTAAAACCAAAGACAACATATTGAAATGTACTCCATTAAGTTTCGAGGTAAATAATGTTACAATCATTTCTAGATGATTGATATACAGAGTTTTTCAAAATTTGGTAGATATTATTTTTTAAAGTATTTTTTAATATATTAAAATAATATTATTTTTATTTTTAAAAAATTTATTTTTTATATTACATATCAAAATAATTCAAAAAATAAAACAAAATAAAAATTATTTTAAAACTAAAAAAATTAAAAAAAAAAATTCAAATGCATAATTGAATCTCAATGCCAAGAAATACCAAACATTCTATAATTTCTTTAATTTTTAATATCATCACATTAAAACTATTAAAAAAACTAAAAAAATATTAATTAAATACTTTTAAAAATAAAATGTAATTTTAAAATACACCCATAATTAAATTTATAATTGTAAATAGTTAAAATAAATTAATTTGGTATAATGGGAAAGTTAGGATTATTTTTCTTTCTTGATTTATACTGTTATAACTTCTGTTCTTTCTTTTTTTTTGTATCCAAATCACAAATGAATAATCATTTAATACTCACATATTGTGTTATAATTGTGTTTGAAAACCTGTTTTTCATTTTTTATACTTGCAAAAATTCATCTATTAACATTTTTAATTATTATTATTATTATTATTATTATTATTATATAGTAGAGCCAAGTTAAATCAACTAGGGCATGTTCATCCTTTCCTTGAACCTCACAGAAATAAAATTACAAACGTAGTAAAAAAAAATGTATAAACTGTAACTAGAAGATTAACTAGGGTAACACCGATTGCTTGAACGATCGTTGCCTTCAATTATTAGGTGGCGGGGTAAGGAAAGAAATCAGTTACTGAGCATCAAAACTGTCTGTCAGGCTACGGTGACATCCCTACATAAGCAGTACCAAATGATATTCCATGTAACCTCCTTGCATCCTTTTTATGGACACTCTCTAAAGCAAGCCACATTCATGTCCATTTAAAAAGCCGTTCTTTCTTTGGTATCAGTTTTGATATTCTGCGCCGGCTGTCTTGCAGGTCCAGTTCCTGCTCCAGATCTTGGGCGTAGCCTCTCGTATGTACTAGAAACTAGCAACCATCTGGGATCGTCTTCCGGTACACAGCGCCCCTGCCGTTCAAAGAAGAGAAGGAAAGGAGTTAGGTAGCTACACAGCGATAGGATTTAGAACCAACAGTATGTTGCAAAAGCACTGGATGAACTATACTAAATTACTTTAAAAGAACAACACATTGCATTTTGCAATTTCATTAGCTCAACTCCAACTTTCAAAGCTTATGGAAGGACACTGGAATCTGCTTATGGAGATAACAGGACCATATGTGCAGCACGTATTGAACAGGGCACGTGGTGAGATGACCACCAGACATTTTCATTCACTGAAAACGATCCAAAGGGGTCTTTCGAGGGACATTTGTGTGAAAAAAAGGTTTGATAGTTCCAGAAAAAAAAATGTCTCCACGATCAAGAAAACAGGAAAAATGTTGCCAAGAGCAGGGAAAACCACGCAGATGGTATTGGGAAATACCTAAATTATTAATAGATAATCTGATGAGCTGCAAAGAGAAAGGAAAACCATGCGCTTGGTATTAGGAAATACCTATAATATTCACATGTAATCCGATGAGTTCTGTCCCCTCTATGGATATAGATGATGAGAAGTTCCAGTTTATCAAAGACGAAAAACATCGGGGTTGTTCTGTAAACTCAATGCTGCTTAAGCTAATATTTTTTGTTTAATCACACAGCCTGCAAAGCTAAATTCTCGCAGGGTCATCCTCGCATTTGTCATGTCAATTTAAAGACCATCCAATCTAAACCAAGAGCATTATGGATAACTTTTTCTGCAATTCTTTAACCGATTTGAGTCACTTGAAGAATTTATATCCATTTCTGCAAGTCTTTAACCTATTAGTTTCATCATGAATATGGGAATGTGTAGTTGAATGAAGCTACAGGATGAAAAGAAAAGAGGTAACAACAAGCTTAAATAAACAGCCGACCATTGTAAAATCCTCCACTGCATTATGAAACAAAAGACTTACTTTTAACCCATTGTAATATGCTTCCACTGCAGGAAATGAAAGTGGCATTTTGCGAGCTTGTATCAGGTCCCATATATAATTGGCAGTAGTATATCCACCTTTCTGTAATTTTATCATAAAATGATGAGATATACAGCTCAACAACATAACTATTAAAGACAATGAATGGTGCCTCGTGAAAAATAAAGTGCAGCATAACTATTACCTTATCACCAGCTGCTATGAGGAGTAGATCATTTGCAATTTTTGGAAACAAGAAGAAGCTTCTCTGTGTCATTTCTTCCTGCATTGTTCAAGAATCTATATGAAGGCACAATGATGACACTATCAGAAACACAGTATAGAACCATAAACTAACCGTACCAGCTTGTCTAAAGCAATTTGCATTCCTCTTGGAGTATGCCCTACCATGGCTCCTTCAATAAGTACCTATGAGAAGTTCAAGCAGTTTAAGGCTTGTGTTATGATCAGCTTAGTTGCACCAATACAGGAAATAAATTGATTCCCCACACTACAGTGGCAAATGTAAATAAATTAGAGTAGAAAATAAGAAACAAATGGCTGCTAGTCAGCAAAATAAGGGAAAAAAGGAAGGAAAGTAAAAAAAAAAAAAATGCAAGGAAAGAAGGGAATCTCCAAATAGAAAGTTTCTGGTGGCAATTCATATATTTTCACTGTTCCCAGTAAACAAAGGTTAATTGTAAATCCAATTTATGATATTACAAAAGTGAGGTTACCCTTTGTGGATATGTTAAGAAAAATAGTTCGGGCTCACAAAAATGATGTAATGGAAAAGAGAAATTGTAAAATAAATCAAGTAATAATTTTGTATGCACTTCTATAAAGAATGGATAATAGGTGAGAACCCTCTTGTCATCATTCAGTGGCAGAAGGAAAAAAGATTTTTGGTGGTTACCTGGCGGAGGAAGAACAGAGAATATATGCAGGTCAAGTGGAGAGAGAGGAGATTTATTTTTTTTGGGGGGGGGGTGTCCATGTTCAATGGGGAGAAAGGAAGACTCATGTGTGAAGAAAAAAAAAACGTGATTTTGTGAATAGATGAATATGCTTGCAGTTTAATGCATTAAGAAGTAATCTAAGTCCAAATAGTAATGGGTTCCGCTCAAAGCTGACAAGCAGAAATAATGGCAACTCAGCAGCCCCTTGCAGGTAAGTAATGTGCCCATCGTTTTTTAGACATAAAATAGCCTTGTTCTCTCATGTAATAAAATTAGCATTCAGGGAAGATTTTGTCATTTCAGTATGTACGAAAAAAGATTTGCATCCTCCCACAAACAGATAAAGGCCCCTGCCTTCTCCTTTCTCCCTTTTTTTTGCGCAACGAACTGTTAAAAACCATCAAAATTTCAAATTTCTCCATTTCACTAATAAGCAATATGTTAACACAGAAGTTCTTGACAGATCTTGTCAATTGATGTTTGAGAAGCAAGAAGCCTACATTAGTAAAAAGTGATCATATAATGATTCATGACAATCCACATTCAGAAGAACTAATTCACATGATTGTTAAGAGTAACAAACATGATTTTTCAATGGAAAATAGATCCAGATCCAATAAGCTATACCTTTCCACTTCTATTAGGGAAAAAAAAACATGATTCTAAAGTCCTAATAGTGAAAAAAGCGGGAATTCAAAGGTGAAGAGTTTATAGGTAATTTTCACTTCTTGAGAATTGTTTATAGATGATTGATACACAGAAATAGAGAAATAAGAAAGAGCATTTAATCCAGTAGGGAGATTTTGAGAGAGAGGAGAGAGGAAAGAGTGTATGGTGTTAGAGAAGAAAGTTTTTATGAACTGACATATATACCCCTGAAAAATTTTGTAAAATAAATGTGCAGGTTAGCACATCTTGCTACATGCAATATTGAGAAAATTAAAGAATTCATGTATTTTCAAGTAAGGTCAATTATGCTGCTGGAAGCAGAAGAAAGGACATGATTCTGAGATGGAAGATACATGTGAACAAAAATGTTCTAGAATTTCTGTTCAATACCTCTAGAACCTACTTATACATAAAGACGGAAAAACGAAAGCTGGTTTTTCCAACAGCAAGTGATATACAATACAACAATTCAATATAACAGCCAGCTGATATATATATACAAATCGCAGATATGGCAGTTGTTACAAAACTCACCGTGTATAGTTCTATAAAAGAAGGCTTCATGGAATTCATATAATCATTAAAAACTTGAAGACCACGATCAAGGTCTCCAGAAAGTAGATAGCACCTAGACAAAAAGGATTTAGAAGGACACTTCATAGCTTTTAATGTCAAATGAACAATTGAAATAAAAAAATAAAAGAAAAAAAGAAAAAAAGGTTGCAAGTTCAAGAATAGCCTTGGCCTAATTGATGCACACCCAATGCTTATTAAAAAAAGAAAAAACTGTTCTGCACAACAAGTGGACTGGAAAGACAGACTAAAATTCAATGGGTAGCTAGTAGTGACAACTCTCTGATTATGTTCTCTATAATCTAAAATCATTGTTCGAACCTAAACAGAATTTTACACAAGCAATATTCTTTCTTGTCTTCCTATTGTCCTTGCAATGCCAAATGTTAGAGCCATATAATCCTATTCTATATTGCCACAGACATAATAAGAATTTCAGCCAACTTATTCAGTCTTTTCCATCTGCTTACACAACTAATATTTGATTGTATCTACTTCTCACTAGCAGCTGTCTATCTCAGCTTGTTTGTTTTCCCAATAATTATTCATTGTCATATTCTTACTTGAATACAACATTACCAGCCTCTAAAAGTTACAAATGTTCTCTCAGCAGCACGTTTCATATCCAGATTGCTTTCAATGCTCTTAGAACTTTTGTTACACATGTTAATCTGGATTATGATGTAATTGTTATTGCATTGACATTTTAATTTCATTATTTGATCCTTTTTTTGTTTATAATGAAAAATAAGAAATGACCACCAAGGCACTGCCCCATGCATTAGAAATTGTAAAGATCACATAAAAGAACATGAAGTGCGATGGCTATGACAAAGCAAAATACATTACTGATACTATAGGAATAATTTAAATGAAAAACCTTCATTGCATTTCTAATTTTGTTCTGAAAAAATAGTTAAAGCAAGCAGAGATCCACATCCTACTATATTATAAGAAAAAAATTAATTATTTGCTTCTTTGAAGACAGCAGAAAAGGACAACTAAGCTTCTTCTTCTTTTTCAATCAATCAAAATTACAGTAAAAATAGAAAAATGCAATTTTTTTTTCATCGTGGCTTTCTTTTTCCCATAACTTGATTTAACAAGTCGCCTTAATATTTCTCAAAAAAGACAAATTTATAGAAGTAATGTATGAAAATTTTCACTTGTACATTGACAAAATAAATAGAAATAGAAAGGAAGAAAGCATCTTTAAAGGAATATGTATATATATAGAGAAATTCTCATCCAACTTCAAGCACACCTAGCTAGAAGAGGCTAGTTTGCATTTTTTTTCTTTTCTTTTTAGTCCAATTTTCAGATTAATTTTCTTTTATGGAAATTAAATTTCACAAACTTAACTCAGACCAATGAAAATTGCAAAGCAAATGACTAGGGTTGGAACAATTAATAAACTTTATAAACCCGTGATAAAAGACATGCTATGAAAGATAGTTAACCCTTTGCAATGCTCCTCAATACTAATTACAATAGTGGTGTGCATTTCTATCCACCAAAGCTAGCAATCATGCAGGCATCTCTTCAAGCCACACAAGGGTATTTATTTTCAAATGAGAATGTCACAAGTGTTTTCAATGTTTTATCTTGAGTTTTCTTGTGATTGATTCTTGGAAAAGAACAATACTCTTTCTGTCTCCTCTCTATGGTTCTAGGAAGTGAGACATGGCTAACCACATCATAGTTACAAGAAACATGAAACATTCAGGCAATGGAATGAGATTCAGGAAGAGAGTTTGCACAAGACTCATGCATTATGTAGAAGTCATGAATTTTGTCAAAACTCAGAGCAACTAAAGATTTTTAGAGAATAAGAAAGTAAATTTTCTAAGAGTTAATTCATTAAATGGAAAAATCTATATGAGTTCCCCTGCCAAATAACATATGCTCTTCCATATAAACCTTGTCCCTAACCTAACTGCACAACACTTGCAAAGAATGCATAAAAGCTCTAATTAAATATAGATTATTATAAAAAATGTATCACTAGGAAGGCAATTACAAGGGTCGGGTTAGCAGCTAGCTATATTAGTTAGAACTAAAATTTAAAGAAAGATTTCATATAAAGTGTATATCAGAAAGGTGTATACAAGGAAGTCGATCACCAAATTCTAAGAAGGCACTCTGATAAATACACCACTCAATATACTATCTATCCATGAACAACTGATAGCCAATTAAAGCTAATGCTCTTCCCAGTTACCAAATGATAAACCACAAAGAGAGAGAATTTGGACTTATTGTTTGAAACCATGCATGCAGTTTCATGACTGTTTAGGAAAATATCAATAGGGTATGAAAGGAAAATGAATAAATCTATGCTGCATTGCTCTTGTACATAGCTCGTTTAAATTGACCTCAAATGTTAAATAAAGATCAACTAATATACCTCATTATTTGCAAGAGAATAAAGACATCAGGATCCTTTTTTTCACTCTTAAGCATCTCCACAAGAACTTCCATAGCCTATTGCGACCAAGAAAAAACAACAAGAAGACTACTGATAATAAATAAAAGCAACAGAGAAAATGAGACAGCAATAGTGAGTGGTATGGTAGAAATTGATTTTCTTAAAGGCTAGCAAACCAAGATATCACCAGGGATCTGAGAAAATCTACCTGAACATTTTTAAGCTCCGTAAAAGCATGAAAGGCCACATGGTAGACAGTCAATTCCTTACGCAAAAATCCTCGACGCTTATGAACATAGTCTGCAGTTGGTAAATTGTATAATTCCTCTTCAGAAACATTCATCATCACATTTTCAGCATTTTCTCCTGTTGATGCTTCAACAGATGACCAACCCTTTGACTGCTCAACAAGCTCAATAATCTTCCAACAATATAAGGTTATTAGAAAAGCTTCAAAATTCTGAAAGAAAGAGAAAATGATGTTCAAAAAAAGGAGAATTGTTTATAGTTACTTTGGTGGCTACATCTTCTGCTATAGGTGTCTTGTTCTTATGTGCAGCTATTAGTCCTGCATAGCAGAACTTGTTCAAACCAACACCAGCTGAAGTCATATCACGAACAATTGCATACCTGTAACATTTTAGATGATGATGCTGAATAATGTAATTTGGTGCAGGTCAACAAGACAATTTATGGGAAACATAACTTGATGATGCTACAGGCTCAAGATCAAGCCAATTGTTGGCTGAAGACATGGTCCATGAGTTCATTGGCAATAGAATCTGAGATTTTTTCTGAAGAAATGACATACACTGGATCTAACCGACCAGCAGCAGCACATGCATTAAGTAGACAGATATAGGTTTGTCCATTCGGCTTCACTCCAGAATTCTTCATCTCGTCCAAAATCTTCAACAAAAGAGAAAAACTAGCAAAATCCAAATCCAACTAGCACTTTATCCCTGCTAAAAAAAAAAACAATAGCATAGCTTTACCTTAATTGCCTGGTCAGAATTCTTGCTTTTCCCGCAGGTTGATATCAAAAAGTTGTACAACACAACCTATAATATCGAAAAAATCACATGGCTTAAAAATAGTAATAATCTTTCAAAAATTAACGAGAAAAGAGAAAAACGTACATCAGGAAGCAAACCCATAGTTTTCATCTCATCTCTAAAATAGAAAGCATCTTGCAAACGCGAGCCTTTCATTGTTCCAGCAATCAAAGAATGAAATGTATCTCTACTCGGCTGCACTCCGTCTAACACCATATCATCGTATGCATCTCTCAACAGATAATGCCTAATTCCCAACAACAATAATAAATTTAAGTAAATTAAATTTAATATAATAAAAAATACATTTAAAAATAAATAAGGGAATAATAAATACCTGCGTTTAGCAGTTAGAGAAGTGAAAACAGTGTTGTACTCTGATAAATTATTTGCATAATTTCGTTTGGCGTACTGTTCTGTTGAAGTAGCCAAGTATCGCCTTCCGAAGCCGCGGAGCAGTGATCTTTGAGCACCTGATAAATCATAAATATTGTATTTGTTTTTTATTTCATTTTCTTAAAGTAGCAGAAGAAATGGGGGGGGAAAAAGAAATCGTTTGTGTTGTTTACCTTGAAGAAGAAATTTCATGTTTGAAGACCAAAGAAGAAGACCCAGTCAGTACTCAGTCTGGAGAAACGACTCAGACAGTAGTGGTGCTGTTGAGTAGGGTTTTAGTCGCAGAGTTTTGTGTTTTTTATTTAATTTAAATTTATGTGATTTTCTTCAGTTGTTTTCTTGCCACGGGCACTTGATTTTGCGTAAGACGCGTCGTCGTGGTGGGCTTGGATGAATATGGGCTGTTAGGGATTTGTGTGGGCCTTTTGGGCTTTGAGATTTTAGTGAATAAAACTAGATAAACGAAGCTATTTTCTCGTCCTTGATTGCCTGACCCAATATATAAAATGCTTAAGATGTGTTTGTCGTATAAAAATAAAATAAATTATTTGTAACTATAAAAACTGTATTTTACATTATGAGTTCTATTAAAAAATTAAGTTTGAGATATAGTTTTTATAAAGTAATTTTTACATGTTTTTTAATTGAGCTTTGTAAAATACTGATTATTTTTGTATTTTAAAAATGCGTTTAAAAAAATTTGATAATTTTTTATTTTTATTTTTACTTCAAATTAAATTTTTTTTTTATGTTTTTAGATCAATTTAATGTGCTGGTGTTAAAAATAATTTTTTTAAAATAAAAATATATTATTTTAATATATTTTTAAATAAAAAACACTTTGAAAAGCAACTGCAATCACATAATTACCAAACATTTTATTTATGTTTTTTAAATAAAAATTAATCATAATTTTTACCAAACACTTATCTAAATCCAATTAACAATACCTAACCATATTTTTTTAAAACTTATTTTTTAAAACCACAACTATAAAAATAGTTTTTATAAGTTTTTCATGGTAAACTCCCTTAAATGATTTGACAAATTTTCTCTTAGGAATAATTTAATATTTTCATGAGATATGTTGTTTATTATAAAATTAAATAAAGACAAATAGATATTTCTATCTTTTTTTGTAGTATGACTTAAATATCATTAAGAAAAAAATTAATTAACTTTTTTCATAAGCATTTTTGAGTTTTCAATTTCAAAAGCACAAAAATATCTAAAATACTATCCAAGGCAAATATTCTATAGTTGTTATCTAGGGTTTTTTTACCTTTTCCTTTTAGATTTTTTGTTGTTGTCAAGTTCGACAAGGGTCAATTTAATTTTTTAACAAATATAAAAAAATAAAAATAAATAAAATATTAATAGCATATACAATGCCCACTTTAATAAATAAAAGAAGCTTATGTTTTTTTTTTTTCTAATGCACACAAGCTTCTCCAGTAGCTAAACACCATTTTTAGTTGTGATATTAGAAGCAATTCCTCGAAAACTTTCCCATAGCCCAATGATTTTTATCATTTTGATAATTATTTGTTTTGCTTTTAATACATAAAGTTTATTTTTTATTTAATTTTATTTCTAATTATTTTATTTCATTTAATGTTTTATTTAATTTAACTCTTATTATTTTGATTATTATTGTTTGAACCATTTCTTGATTTATTGATGCTCTTCAATTTTATCACTCAATATTTTATTTTATTTAATTCTTATATTCAATTTTGATCTTTATTCTTTTTATTTTTATTTTTTATCACTTTCTTGATTTATTTACGTTTTTCAATTTTATCCCTTGATATTTTATTTGATTTAATATTTATATTCAACTTTAGTCCTCTTTTTTATTGCTATTCTTTTTTATCAATTTATTGATTTATTTATATTTTTTAATTTTATCCTTTAAAATTTTATTTAATTAAATTTTTATATTCAATTTCAACCTTTATTTTTTATTATTGCTACCTTTTTTATAATTTTATTAAGTTATTTTATTTCTCAATTTAATCTCTAAATATTTTTTTTCATTTAGTTTCTATAACACATTTGACCCTTCTTGTTTGATTTTTATTTTTTAATTATTAATGATTGTGAATTTTTTTTATTTTTATACCAAATTTAATCATTATATTCTTGATCATGAATTAGTTAAGTTAACCTAAGTTGAATTTGATTTTTTTTCTAATGTTTATTTATTTTATTTTATTTTAAAATTTTATTATTTGACAATAGGTTGTTGAACTTTTTTACTTTGTGTTTTTTCTACTTTCCTTTCAGAAGGGTTATCCTAGGTCATAACTTAGTTAAATTAACTTAAGTTGACTTAAGTTTTTTTTATTGATTTAACTTTGATTTTTTATCTATTTTTTTAATTTAATTTTTTTTATCCTGATCTTATATCACATGTCGCGGGTTAATTGAGGTAACTTGGATTGACTTAGGCTTTTTCCCTCAATGTTTCTTTTCTTGAAATTGATTTTTTTTCATTTTTATCTTTTTAGATTTGGTTATTAGGCCTTGAGTTTTGTGGATTTTTATATATTTTTTTGTTGGGTTATCATGGGTCATGGATTAGTCATGTTAATCTAGATTCATTTGATTTTTTTTAATGTTTTTTTATATTTAGCTTCAGTCTTTTTATTCTAGGCCTTTTTTTATGAAAATAGTTTTTTAATCCTGATCTCATATTATAGGTCATAAGTTAGTCGAGTTAACTCGATTTTTTATCACATTGTTTTTTTCAATTTTATTTTTTAACGTAAGGTTATTAGGCCTTAAGATTTGTGATTTTTTTTCTTTTCTTTCTGTTAGGCAATCTTTGGTTGCTAGTTATCTCAGGTTGACTTATATTTTTTTCAACGTTGTTTTATTAATTTAACTTTGATCTATTTTAAAAGTAATTTTTCTATCACAATCTCATATTATAAATGACAAATAGTCAAGTTAATCAGGATTGACTCATGTTATAATCCATCAATTGAACATCTTTTTTTTCTATAGAAAAATTTTAATTACCCTTCAGCATGCTATCACCAAACTAATAAATAAATAAATAATATATTTTATGCTAAATAAAATTTATGTTTATTTCGTAATTGTTTTTTTGGATATATAGGCCTTGTTTGTTTCTGCATTTCAAAAGTACTTTTGAAAAAATTTAAATTTTTTTATTTTTTTATTAACTTCAAACTAATATGTTTTTAAATTATTTTGATGTGCTGATTATTAAAAATAATTTTTAAAAAATAAAAAAATCATTAACATGTATTTTAACATTAAAAATTATTTGAAAAATAACCATAATCACACTTTCAAACAAATCCATAGTAAGTAAAAATATTAAAAAAAAAAGAACTTGGTGATTAATGTTTTTATTGTCACAAATCGTAAGAGATTTGCTTTCTCATGACTACTAAAAAAGAGTTTATTGCTTTTTTATAAATATATTAAACAAACATATATAAGGTATGCTTTAAGATGGTTAAAAGAGAAACTTAGTTTTAACTCATGCAAAAGATAGCTCCAAAATATTCTTATCATTAAACAAAAAAACTAAAAATTTGTCATAGATTATAATAACAAGGACTGCATTACATCTTTTGCCACTTGATTATTTTACTACCATTTTAATTTAGGAGTGATTATTTTCAGTTTGGTTTTTATTAAAAAAAGCAACCCAACTGAAATTTAAAAAAAATCAAAATTAGTTCAAGCCGACCAATTTTAGTTAGGGTTGGTTTAGTTTTTTAGAATTGGTTCAAACCGGTTTTACTTGGTTTTGTTTTGGTTTGGCTAGGTTTTCTCAGTTTGACTCGGTTTTTTCTGTTTGGCTTTATTTTTCCTTTTTTTTTTATTTGGGTTCGATTTGGTTTGGTTCTTTTAGTTTTAGGTTTATAAAACCAAAATCGAATCGAACCAGTTGATTTTTTCAAAATTTTAATCAGTCTAATCAGTTTTTTTCACAGTTCAGTTTTTTAATTATTTTTTTATTTTCTTGACTTCTCTTCTTTTTCATTAATTTAAATTTATTAAAATTATTATGCATAGTTATGAACATATATTCATACTCTTTGGTAAATTCTTTAAAAGAGTAAAATATTGTTTCACCCAAAAAAATCTAGTTTATGTAAAATATACCTAGTTAATTTTGTTGTCTCATGTTTGCCTAGCTAAGAACTACTTGATAAATGGAAAATATTTTAGGGTTAAAAGAAAACTAAACTTAACAAGAGAAAACAATTTACATTCTTAAAAGATAAAAATGTTTTAAAAGACTATTTTTTTTCTTAAATCATGGTCCAACTATCAATTAATATTTGTTGTCTTTTCTTCTTCTTTTTAATTCATATTTTGCATACATATCAAACACCAAACAATTATCTTCAAAAATTTTATTTTAATGTAGCAAACAATGAAAAATAACATATTTTTTAGAAATATTTTGTCATTGTACATGAAAACAAATCAAGTCTAAATATTTAGAGCTTTTATTAAAAATCAATTAATAGCCTTAGTTATCCGTGACTTAAAGGTATGTGCTTTTAATAGAAGTCTTAACATTACCAAAAAATTATCAAATAGCAATGGAATTACCAATAAAAAAAATTATATTTATAAAGTTTGATGACATTTATGACAAAAAATATATGTCGGACATTACTGATGTCATTAGTGATGAAATATGTTTCATCAATAATTAGCAATGGAATTGGTGATAAAATAAAAATAATTTTAAAAAACTCAAGAATTATTATATCGGTGATTCCATCGGTAACATGACATGTCATTATTTGCTTACCAGTTTTCATTGAAAAATCTGTTAAAATTAATAGTGTTATTACCAACAATAATCTCATCCTTTTTTTCTTCTTCTCTCTGCTTTTCTTTTACAGTAAAAAACAATAACCCCTCCCTCTCCTCAATTTTTCCACAACTCTAGGCCTTATTCTCATAAATTCAACCACCTCAAACTTAGTTGTATCAACATCATCGTCTTGGTTTAATGTTTTCTACATATTCCCTACACCAAGTAAGCAAATCTATCCATTTATATTTTAGGTTAATTTGTTGATATTTTTATGTAGTATTCATAATTTGCTTATATATTTAAGTGTTTTGAAACCTTTTGATAATTAAATTTATCATATTAAAGTATAATTTATATGTTAGGGTTTGTTTGGGATTCAAAAAAGATTGAATTTGTTTGTATTTTGATGAAATTTAGCATGATTTTATAACTTGGGTGTGTTATACTAGAAGAAATGATGGGTCATTTAATGAGTTCCAATTGCATCTTTGATTAGTACTTAAAAGTGTATTTTTTTTATCAAGGTTTTATGTCATCATTTTGCATTTGAAGTATCAATAACTCTTTAACTAAAGCATATTTATAATAATATATCTAATAATATAAGATACCTTTAATTTATGGTAAATATTCATTTTAAATGCAGGCTTATCACATAAATAAAAGGATTGATTGATGAATTTAAGAACTGAAATTGAAAGGACAAAGAGATTACCAAACTTAGAAAAGAGATATCTGTGCAATCCAAACCAGAACACTATTCGGTAATTGAGTCATATCTGGAGCTATAAATCTCAAATTTAGGTCTACTTGATATGGATGGAAAGGTAAGACATGGATCTACAATTTTCATATGGAACTCAAACTTAAAAAGACCATTTTTAAGTCCAAATTGTAGTAACAACAAAAAAAAGTCTAAATCTATCTTCTAACCCATGCATTGTTCAGTGTTTAACCCATATTTGGAGTTCTAGAAGTCTAAATGACCAAAATTATTTATACAAGAAAGTTAGGACAATTTTCTACAACTTTCATGTTTTCAAGTGGCTTCGATTTTAACGTTATCAGTGACGTTTTGGGCAGATAAGAGAAGATAAGGATTGTCACCAAGTCAAGAGGTGGTCACCCACTCATCAAATCAATAATTTCTAATTTTGGCCTATAAAAGGAGACATTTGCCATGTATTCAAGCATCTTGGTTTCTAGATGAAGATCATGCTCTTGCCTTCTCTCTTTGTATTTTTTGTAATGTTTATACTTTACTTTCATTAATATCAAGTTTATGCCTTTCATTTCCTTTCCTGTACTTAGTTAACTCTTATCTTATTTATGTTTTTATTTTATTTATTTATTTTTCTTTCTTTCATTATGTCTAGCTAAGTTTATTATGTCAAGGTGAAAAAGTTACATTAATGGTGTTAGAATAAGTATAATGTAAACTCAATATGGACTTTAATGTTTGATACTAACATGTTTTGTATTTGTTATCTTGTTCACTCTTTAATACTTTGCTTGTTAAATGAGTAATCTTGATTTTTGTTGTATAATACTTGGTACAACAAATGCTTGGCACTTTCATAGTTCATACTGTATGGTATAACCGACACCTGAGCAATGAAAGGAATTTAATTTATTGTTAACATAATTTATAATCATGAATGCTTCAAGAGATTTACAAGTATTAGTATTAATCGAATAAGATGACTAATGTAATCATGTTAACAATCTATAATCTGATTAAAACCTTCTTTGTGTGTGTTTTCCAATTGAATAATAAGAGTTTATACTATACTTGTTTGACATACCATTAGTGAAATCTTTAACCTTGACATTTATTATTATCATTATTTAATCCTTACATTAATCTTTTATCTCAAAGTTCTCATCAACTTTTTTTTCTTCTTTTTTTCTTTATTGTTGTTGTTGTTGTTGTTGTTGTTGTTATTGCTACTATTATTATTGTCATCGTTGTTGTTACTATTGTTATTGTTTATAATTTGTACAATTAACCTTATTGTGGTTCGACCCCGGTCTTGCCAGGTTATTTATTACTTCGACACTCCTACATTTGAGAGAAGACATCAATCTGTTAGTTGTGTCAATCTTGTCAATATTATTGTTAAGTTTAAAATCTTAGAAAAATTAATTTTTTATGGGATTGATAAAAATTAAATGGTATTAATTCAAATTGAATAAGTTTGAATTGTACATATTATAAATAATTAGTTGGGTACCAATTACTTCTTGTTAATTTAATTTATATATTTTATAGTTTTATACAAAATTGAATTTTTATACAAATTATAATTGGTGATTAGATTGTAAATTCTTTTTTAATTATCAAAGTTGAATTTTGAATTGATAGTTATATTATTAATAAATATTGTCTTGAATATTTTATATAGGTTTCACAAGTAATGAATAATTGTTCTTGAATGTATCGAAATTCACCCTCATGCTTTTATGTGGAAGATTATTGTAAAATAGTTAAGAGTTGTATTAATTTTATGCTTTTAAATTCAAATAATATTAGTGGAGGCAAAATTACATGTTTATTTGTGAAGTGTAAAAATAAAAAGTTCTACCAATCAGATGATATAGTGATGCAACTTCTAAAAAAGAGTTTATAGAGAAATATATGTGTTGGTTTACACACAAAGAACATTATGTTCTTTATGAAATCATGTTAGAAATGATTGTTGGCTCAATATCTAATTCTAGCAACATATATGGTGTTGTAGATGATAATGATAATAATCATTATAAAATTATGGTGATTTATACACTAGAAATGAATCATAGTTATTCAATTGAAGGTTCATGTGTGGATAAAAAATCAAATATAGAAGCAATTAGATTTTTTTTATACTTTTAAAAGATTTGAATAAACCGTTATGGGATAGCTACATAAATCATAGTAACTTGTCAGTCTTTGCATAAGTGTTAACTATCAAGTCAAATTATGAATTGAGTACGGTTGATTATGATAACATTATCAAATGAGTGAAAACCATTTCATTTGAAGGGAGTACATTGAAAAAAACTTTTATACTACAAAATCCATGATGAAACTCTTTGGCCTAGAAAACCAAAAGATTGATATGTGTCCAAACATTTACATGTTGTTCTACAATGAAGATGCAAATTTAATCTAGTTTAAAAACTTTAGGCACTTGTAATATATAAAAAAACTAAGATACTTCTCAATCACTCCTAGACTATGAATGTTATTTATGTCTCTAAAGACTACCTAATACATCAAATGTGACACAATTAAAACGTTGATGTCTCTTCTTAAGTGTAAAAATATCGAAGTAATAAATAATCAGGTAAGACCGGAGTCCAACCACAGAGAGGTTAACTATATAAATTATAAACAATAAGAATGACGACAACAACAACAACAACAACAACACAAAGAAAAAGAAGTTAAAAAGGACTTTGAGATGTAAGATTAATGTAAGGATTAAACAACGATGAAAAAAATGTCAAGATTAGAGAATCCATTAATGGTATTTCAAATAAGTATAATGTAAACTCTTTTTATTACTCAACTAGAAACCACACACAAAAAAGGTTCCAATCAGATTATAAATTGTTAACGTTATTACATTAGTTATCTTATTCGAATAATTCTAATAACTATAAATGTTGTTAGGTATTCATGATTATATCTTATGTTAACAACAAACCAAGTTCCTTTCATAGTATAAGTGTTAGTTACATTATACGGTTAGGCTATGAAAGTACTAAGTATTTATTGTACCGAGGGTTATATAATATAAATCTAAATTAACCATTTAACAAGCAAAGTATTAAGAGTTACTTAGATAATAAATATAAAACATATTAGTATCAAACATTAAAGTCCATGTTGAGTTTACACTATACTTATTCTTATGCCATTAGTATAACATTTTCACCTTGATATAATAAATTTAGCTAAATATAATGAAGAAGAGAAACATAAATAAACAACATAAGAACATAAGTATAGCAAAAGAAAGGAAAAACATAAATAAAAGATTCTGAAAAATATAACATGAAATAAAACTTAAACATTATAAAAATATAAAGAAAGAAACAAAGAATATGATCTTGATCTAAAAACCAAGATGCCTAAATGCATGACAAAGTCTCTTTTCATAGGCCAAAATTTAAAACTATTGATTTGATGACTAATTATTAAATAGGTGACCACATCTTAACTTGGTGACAATCCTTATCTTCTTATCTGAATAAAATATCATTAATAACATTAGAATTTGAATAGATTATCCCATGAAAGTTTTAGGAAATTGTCTCAGCTTTCTAATATAAATAAATTCGGTGCATTTGGACTTCTAAAACTCAAGATATGGGTTGAACATTAAATAGTGTCTGTATTGCGGGACAAATTCTGACTTCTCTCTTATTGTTAAGATTTAGACTTTCAAACAACAAAATTAAGTCTTGTATTTATTGTAAATGTTTTAGGCATAGGTATTAGTTTTCTAGCCATGTAAACCAAATTAAAATCCAATATCTATAACTTCAAATAAGACCCAATGACTGAATAGTGTTCGAGTTTGGACTGAACCAACATTTCTTTTCTAAGCTTAACCCTCTCTTTATCTTCTTAATTTCAGTAGTTAAACTCATCAATTAATCCTTTGATTTATATGATAGACCTGCATTTAAGATGAATATTTACCATAAATTAAATGTATCTTATAATAGTAGACTTGTTCTTGGAAAACATGTTTTAATTAAGGAGTTATTGATACTTTAAATACAAAATGATGATATAAAACTTTAACAAAAATGTATTTTTAAGTACTAATTAACATATCATCATTTACATGAGTTGATAGATGGAGTTATGGTATACCTTTCTGAAAGCGGAGCTTTAAAACAATTTAATAAAGTGAATTATTAGTTTTTAATTGAACCACGTAACATAAATCTTAGTATATACATGAATATGTTCAATCCATTCATGTTCTTTGATACACCATGTTAGTTGTCATATTAATAATTTACTACTTGCACATAAGAATATGTATGAGGTCATAATTTATGTCCTTTTTTATAATCATATATAGTCTTTATAGTTAAGGTAGAAATATAGATTTATCTTTAACCATTAATTGAAGAGTTGAATCAATTATGGTCATTCGAGACTTTGATATATGATGTATTAAAAAAATAAAATTTTTAGATGAAGAAAATTTTGATGTGGACTATAAATGATTTTTTTATGTACAAGATGGTTTTGAGATAGAGTATGTGCATATATGAAAGATTAGCTTGTCTATACTATAGGAAAAATAACAAGACTTTTACCTTAATGAATGGTGGTAAAGCTTTTTTTTTTAATCACACAAGAGGTTCTTGTTAAGTTGTCATTGATAGAAAAACAATGTAAAGAACTTCTAGGTCAGGTAGGGAGTAGTGATATGCCTTATGACTTTTAGTTAGGGTTTAGATTCGTGAAACATCCAGCTATAAGCTGAGAGTTTACTAGGTAATGACGGTCAGACTATACCTTAAACATTCTTTGTAAACCCCTAGATTCCATTCCCGTGACCAACAAAAAGAAAACAATAAAACAATCAAAGCTTAGTCCAACCAGACAAGGTAGTCCCTAACGGATTCGTCATTTTATCATAAGGCACAAGCCGACGCAAAATCCAAATTTAGACATGATTTTCTCCTCTTTTAAGTCATCAATGTAGCCTCTATTTATAAGTGATGGAAGAGGGTAATCTCATCTGTACCGGGGTAAAATTTCAGCTTTTGATTTGGTTAGGAAGGATCCTAACTGTTGGTTCAAAATAGCCTGCCTCAGTTGTCAAATTTGCATTAAAAAGTTGCCTAAGTTGACCATTTCATGTCGTTGCCGATGTCGATGTGCAATCATTCATCTTGAAACGTTCATATGGGGTGTTAGAGAAACTATAGGGGATCCTTTTCATGAAAGTTTTATTCAATTTGATAGAGAAATCAAGCATTAAATGCACATGTAAATTAGGCTCTTACGCTGTTTCTTTTGGGTAAAATGCGAAAAACAATGAATAGTGACCAAACGATGCGTCGTTTGGTCCTCTCTCTCTTTCTCTCTGTTTTTTTTTATAAATACAAAACGACATCTTTTTAGGTGGAATTAGGGATTTTTGCTAATATTCAATGCAGTCCTCCATCTTTCAATTTGTTTAAATTAAATCCCTAATTAACCCTAAACTTTTGACTTAATACAATTAAGCCCCTGATGAACTTTAATTGAAACCCCAAAGTTACGCGTCTATTATGATATGGTCCTTGATTTTGAATTTTTTCAATTTAACTCCTAATTGACCATTAAACTTTTAACTTCTTCAATTTCAATCCTGGTTTTTGTCAATTACACTTTATAGTTTGACGCCTTTCACAGAAACATCCTTGGCTGTCAATTTCTTCAATTTAACCATTAATTGACACCAAAACTTTAATTTTCTTGTAATTTGACCCTTGATTTCAATCAATTAACTTGGTAATAATTAAATTTAATTTCTTAAAATTCTAATTTTTTCCAATGAAGCCCTAATTAGACTCCCAAACATAATTTTTAACCAATTAAACCCCAAATAAAACCAATTTGATCCATTTAAAGTATAATTAAGTCCTTGCATTTAATTAAATTCTTCAATTGGACTCAAATTAATTCTTAAACATAACTAAAATCAAATTAGCTCATGATTAAATCAAGTTTGCCTGTTAAAAATTTAATTATGTTCTTGGACTTAATTTATATGCAAATTCATCCAATAATCATTTAATTTGACCTTGGATTTGTATTTATTTTTTTTATTTCTGGGTATAATAGAGTACAATTAGGACTTAAATTTCCTCCAAAATTGCAGTATGATTCCCCAGTCCTCGTTGCCAACCTTTAATTTTTTTATTTTGAAAAAAAGTGATTTTTAGGGAGTAATCAAGGATTGGGTTATGACAGGTACTATCGAGTGAATAATTGTGTAATGTAGTCTTATATGATAAGAATATTATATTTGGTTTTCAATTCAGTACGTAGAAGCTTTTTTATTTTATTTTGATATGACCTATAATTAGATAATGTAGAGTATTTTTTAAGAGTTTTATTTATTTATTGGAAGATTAATGTCATTCGTTATAATTTGGATATCATACATATCGATAAGAACTTGTTTAAGTTTTTAATATAGTCATGGACATCAAATGAAAAATAAAGGATCATATAAAAGCTAGAATGAATATAACTTTATTTTATGATAATTGGAATATAAAGTTTTTTAATGATAGGGTATGTGTCACAAAGCCCAAAGCCACATTCACCTTAGACTAAAAAGCACAACTTCTTGTTTATTAATGGCTTACAAGTTTGAAAATTTCTAATGAATATGATTCAAACATAACTAAATTGATGAATTTAAATAGATGCAAATTATATAAAATGAAAAATCATGACTATCATATAATTATACAACCACTCATTTTAATTTCTTATAAGTATTTATTGTTAAAAGAGATATGAGATGCATTTTTAAAGATAGTTAATTTTTTAAAGATGTTTGCTAAAAACATATTACATTTCCAACACTTATAGTAGCTTAAAACAAACATCATTGAGATAATATACAAACTTGAAATGATTTTTTGTCCCTTATTTTTTGACTTAATAGAGCTTTTGCTCGTATATTTAGCATATAAATCAAAAGTTGAAAGGTTTGTAAAGTATATATGGATATGGATATATCCATCTGAGAGGTTATGAATTACATATATCTTAAATGTCTATTATGTTTTATTAAACATTTGGTCATTTAATCTTAATTTACTTTCATGCAAGTTCTTATCCAACCTTATGAAAAAAGGTTAAAAACAAGACTTATATTGATGTTTTGATATGCAAAGCTTATATTATTAAAGATATCTCAACGTATATCTCGTGTTATTTTAAACCTCGCATGGGAACAAAGATCAACTATATTCCAAGACATGATGGTGGTGGTGAAGTGTTTTCAGGTAAGAATTTATCAATATTTCGCTATCAAGGATAACCATTATCGAAAAATATAATTTTGAGAAGATATTTGACATGCCTGAAAGATTGATGTTTTCTCCCAAATAAAGGAGTATCGAAGTAATAAATAACCCGGCAAGACCAATGTCAAATTGTAAGGATATTAATTGTATAAATTATAAATAATAGCAATACAACAACAATAACAACAACAAGAATAATAATAATAATAATAATAATAATAATAATAATAATAATAATAGTAGTAGTAGTAGTAGTAGTAGTAGTAGTAGTAGTAGTAGTAGTAGTAGTAATAATAATAATAATAGAAGAAGAAGAAGAAGAAGAGGTTGATGAGAATTTTAAGATGAAAGATTAATGGTAAAACATATGCTCATAGGTGACGATATGGTGTGAGGATGTGGTTTTTAGAATTTATAAAATAATTTAGGTAGGGTCTTATATAAGGAAAGTGCTGTCAATTATTTTGTTAAAAATGGATAAATACACTAAGATACAAACCCATAAACCATATATTGAGAATTGAATTGAATATACTTCATTATTTATTTTCTTGTTTTTTTTTCTATGTTTTAATTAAATTATTTAGATATCAAGAAAAAAGTTCAATGTTAAGAAGGAGTGCTCATGCTTTTTCAAATAGTATATTGCTAAGCCTATGATGCATTTAGGTGTTAATTATAAAAAGACACTTATTATACACGCTACCAATTACACATGCTACCAATATAAACTTGTCAAATGCAGGTTGTAAATCTAGAATCTCATCTACTGGAGATCTTTTATCTAGCAAGCTTCAATCATAATGGGAGCCCAATCAAAACATATAAGAAATTTATTTTTTCTTGAAGATAACATTAATAAATTGATTAGATGTTTATATAGTTTTTCATTATTAATTGATTTTTAAGTTCACAAATATGAAAGTTGTTCACACGCTAACATGGATGATGAAAACATCAATTGAAGTGTCTTTATTTCAATGGAGCCAGTTTAGAGATAATCCTGAATGGATGCTTATTATTGAGGCTTGATAAAAAAAGTTAAAGGTTTGTGGATAAATAATCAGTACTTTAAGTTATATCTATAAAATCTAGAAACTAATTATTTTACAAAAATGATTATAAAAGAAAACTTTTTAGTGGGACAAGGCAAATTCTACGATGGCCATCATGCAATTAAGTAAGTTTTTAGAGCATGTTTATTATTGTAATAGTTTTTATGGTTAAGGTGCAATAAAAACAATTTCTGAAAAAACACCTTTTGTTGTGGTTGGTAGGGTTGAAATATATATTTGGTTTTAAGTGTGGTTCAACTTTATGTTCATCAATAGCATGTCAAAAGTATTTGGGTAAAAATTATGGTTCAATTTGATAATGGTAATATAATTACCTAAAAGGAAATGATTTATAATCTTAATTTTCTATTACATAAAAATTAATTTCACAACCAATAAAATATTGCAAAGAGAGAACAATAGTTTTATTATCTTATTAAACTTGCTACAAGCTCATCATGTATATAATTTGCATATGAAGGCCTGTGGTTTCTTTGGACTTGTGAATGTAAAACCACATTAGTTAAAAACTCCTTCGAAAAAAATTCAAGATGATGATCAAACTCCATAAATGTCACATCTTGCAATTAAGTTCTTTTAATGTAGTTATGAATTGTCATAAATGCGATAACAATTTGAAATTGTGCCTTGTAATTAAACAATGACATATTCTGTAAGGTTTATCATCTGTTTTTCCAAACTCTAAATATATGTTATGTCATTTAACGTAATGAAGAGTAGACACGATTGAAAATTTCTTCATGAGTTTTTGGTTGTCCTTACCTATGAAATTCTTTCAAATGATATCTTTGACCTCTATATGGACCTAAAAATCTATATTAATTAGGATATCCCAAATCAACTAAGTAGTATTTCCCTGTAAAAATATATAATGATATAAAAATAAGACTTGTAAAAAGAAAATTAACATTGACACACGCTCACGCACACATATATACATGTCATTTCTTTCTAGTGACTTAGGGAATTTATATATGGATTGTTAATTATCTCAAAAAAAATTTGTATATTGTGTGTACTGCCTTCCCAACCCACCTAAATATATATGAATTACATGTCAAAGCTAAATGTAACCATAATATTTTAGGTCAAAACACCTTTTCTTTTAATAAATAAAATTTAATTTTCTTAAGAAACATATGCACTAACATGTGTACCATCAATAACTTCTACACAATTCTAATATAAGAGAAACTAGTAACAAGCAACAATTTTAGTTGATTAAAAATAAAATTCATAAATTTATTTAATTCACAAATTTATTTAATTCAAAGCATCATCAATAAATACAAATGATATCATTACCTTAAAATAAGGCATATACCTTTGATTATTCATAATTTCACGCGGTGTGTTTACAAACAAACTCGGGATCTTCATATTTTATTAAATTTGTAGAAAATAAATAAATTGATTTAATAATTTCATTAAAATACATGCTAATAGTTTCTCTTAAATGTTGAAATCTCTCTTGAACTTCCCTATTAGAAGCACCAAGTACCGTGGTATAAATAAACATTCACACTTGTTCAAAAACATATATTCTTGTGGATACTTTTAACCCATATTGGTTTTTAAGTTGAAAGTAAAGACTTTGAAACATTATTATATCCATCCTAATTATGTTTACACACTATGTCTAATGTCCATGTAATATTTCATTCAATCATCGTAATCCAACGTTGTATGAATCCATACAGGGTTCTTTATATATATAAAATATTATAATATAATATGAGAGCACCGGCCGTGCACAAAACCAATTTATAACAATCATACTTCCTTTTCCAAAATAACACCTTCATCATCTGAATCATCGTTGTTGTTGTCATCATTATCATAACTATAATTATCACTGGAATCTCTATTGTTATCATTAGAATAACTATAATAAACATAATTGACTACATAATTCATTACATATCATAATACCCTTTAAAAAGTGCTTGAAACCATTGTGAATCCATATATATTATAACATACAATTTATTATGTTTAATGAGAATACAAATTCCAAGTAATCGTTACATAAATTGAAGATGTTATATCAAATATACTAATATGAAATTTAGTTTAATAAACTTGATATTAACTTGTTCCTTGCAAATAGAAAACATTGTATTCACAATTATAAAAATGAAAGTCATTTCAGTAGTTTAGACTCACTAATAATTAATCGAATTAATGAATATATAAAAGTCAAACCATCATACGTACGGGAATAAGTACTTAATGGAAGCATTATACTTTCACAACATATGAAGTCAAGAATGCATTTTATTTATAATAAAGTTCATCATATTGAAACTAATATGCTACACTCATATGTCTAGTGTTAAGTGAATTCTAATCCAAATTTGTCAAAATTAACTAAAATAGCATAAAACTCCAATTTAAAAATATCTGGTTATAAATACAAGTATTGAGAAACTAATACACTTGCTTTTCATAACTAACTTCCAATTTCTTTTTTAGAAGGACATAGTAAGAAAATGGCATAGCTTTCACATACTTTTTATTACTATTTATATAACAATAATAAGAATGTACCTAACATTCAAAATAACTAGTAATTAGCATTTAAAAATAGGTGAAACACCAACTTGAATTTCAGTTTATTACATTTAAAGTCTATTGCTAGTTGAAATTTCAGCTTCCATATATGAAACCTTACATTCAAAATCAAGTAACAAAACATTCAAAATGAAACACTGACTAAAAATTTTGATTTCAATAACTAAATCTAACATTCAAAGTTAAGTATCCGAACATTCAAAATCCAATACTAACTGAAATTTTGGTTTTCATGTATGAAACCTAACATTTTCAATCAAGTAACCAAACATTTAAAGTCCATTACCAATTAAAATTCCAACCCAATAATATTCAATGATATATAAGGTGAAAGCATACATAGTAATCACCAACTACTTGGAAATGTAAATACAAAAATACATAGATAACTTCACATATTTCTAACAACAATTGCAACATAAGAAGTTTGAAAAAGATAATGAAAAAGATTTTAGACAAGAGAAAATGTTGCTAGATGATAGTATTTAACATAAATCAAATGACATGAATAGGTTAACAATTTAATGCCTAACCTTATTCATCTATAGTTTTTTTTGTTGGTCAAACATTATTTTCAGCCATGATATTTTCTATCAATAGAACCCATTGCAGCCCATATATTCCTCTTGCTTCTTACATAAAAGAATTCAGTGGCAAAGGTATATGATGCACTACCAAAGTTAACTCTATCAATAAAATGCAGTTCTTTTATTACTTTTTTAATTCTACATGACACGACTAAAAAATTGATATCTTCTTCCAAGTGCAGGAGTGTCAAAGTAATAAATAACCGGGTAAGACTTGGGTCGAACCACAGGGAGGTTAATTGTATAAATTATAAACAATAATAATAACAACAACAACATTGACAACAACAACAACAACAACAATAATAAAGAAAAAAAAAGAAAAAGAAGTTGATGAGAACTTTGAGATAAAAGATTAATGTAATGATTAAACAATGATAATAACAAATGTCAACATTAGAGGTTTCACTAATAACATGTCAAAGAAGTATAATATAAACTCTTATTATTTAATTGGAAACCACACATAAAGAAGGTTTCAATCAAATTATAGATTGTTAACATAATTATATTAGTCATCTTATTCGATTAATGTGAAGACTTGTAAATCTCGTCAAGCATTCATGATTATAACTTATGTTAATAATAAATCAAGTTCCTTTCACAGCTCAGGTGTCAGTTATACCATACAATATGAATTATGAAAGTGCCAAGCATTTGTTATACCAAGTGTTATATAACATAAATCAAGATTTGTCATTTAACAAGCAAAGTATTAAAGAGTGAATAAGATAACAAGTACAAAACATGTTAATATCAAACATTAAAATCCATATTGAGTTTACATTATACTTATTCTTACACTATTAATGTAACCTTTTCACCTTGACATAATAAACTTAGCTAGACATAATGAAAGAAAGAAAAATAAATAAACAAAATAAGAACAAAAATAAGATAATAGTTAACTAAGTAAAGGAAAGGAAATGAAAGGCATAAACTTGATATTAATAAAAGTAAAGCATAAACATTACAAAAAATACAAAGAGAGAAACTAAGAGCGTGATCTTGATCTAGAAATCAAGATGCCTAAATGCATGGCAAATGCCTCATTTTGTAGGCCAAAATTAGGAACTATTGATTTGAAGACTAATTGATGAGTAGGTGACCAACTCTTGACTTGGTGGCAATCCTTATCTTCTTTTGTCTGCTCAAAATGTTATTGATAACGTCAAAATTGGAGCCACTTGCATGAAAGTTGTAGGAAATTATCTCAGCATTCTTATGTAAAAAATTCAGGTAATTTAGACTTCTATAACTCTAGATATGGGCCAAATATTGAACAGTGCTTGGGCTAGAAAACATATTCGAACTTATTTGTTATTGTTACAATTTGGACTTGAAAATGACTTTTTTTAAGTCTTGGGCTCCATATAAAAGTTGTAGGCCTATGTCTTACTTTTTCATCCATATAAAGTAGACCTAAATCTGAGATCTACAGCTCTATATATAACCCAATTGCCGAATAATGTTCTGGCCTGGAATGCATCAACATCTCTTTTATAAGTTTGGTCATCTCTTTGTCCTTTCAATTTCAATTCTTAAATTCATCAATCAATCCTTTTATTTATTTGATAGACCTGCATTTAAAATGAACATTTACCACAAATTAAAGGTATCTTATATTATTAGATATATTATTATAAAACATGTTTTAGTTAAGGAGTTATTGATAGTTCAAGTGCAAAATGACGACATAAAACCTTGATAAAAAATGCACTTTTAAGTGCTAATCACTACATCCTTTTTTTTTTTAATCTTTAGAAGTTTGTGTGCTTTCTCTGGCCATGAGGAAACTTTCAACTAGTTAATGCAGACATGTGAATAATTGCACTCCCATTCCAGTTCCCATCTTCTTTTTTAAAATTGAGGTGTAGTATGATATGCACCATTTTTATTTGCACTACTATGGTTACTGCTAATATTTGCAACATTGCTTTCACCAACTATGTTGTTAACATCATGCATAAAGCAGGAATTACATCCTCTTTAGGGTTGCCACTTCTTTTTTCTATATTGGTTTCATTATTGGTTGTATTTCTTATTCTAGCAACCCCATTACTTTTATCTAATAACAGTCCTTGTAAGTGAGTCCAAACATATTGTCTCATTGCCACTATATTACTAAACATGATGTTGTATTTGGCAAACGATGAGGGCTATATGTCATCATGCCTAAACTTCTTTGCTCCTCTCATTTCCTGTGTAATCAAAGCTGGATATAGTTAGCAATACTAGTATAGTAATACATAATACAACAAGACAAATAAATTTATGAGGCTATTGATAATGACAACTATAAGGCCTGACCCACTCCCTCTTGCAGAATATTGTATGCTTTGGCTCAACCCGACCTGACTTCCATGCTTTATAGTTTTGTTTCTAGCTGTCCAGAGGCCTTAAAACGTGTTCTACAAGGTTAGGTATCCATTGCTTTAATAAGCACTAGCTCTGGACACTCTTCTCTCGATGTGGAATGTTACAATCTCCCCATCTTAAGAACGAGTTATTCTTAGCTTTAATACCATATGTAAGGCCTGACTCACTCCCTCTTGTAGAATATTGCCCGTTTTGGCTCAGCCCAACCTAGTTTTCATTCTTTACGGTTTTGTTTCTTACAACCTACAGGCCCCAAAACATGTTCTACAAGGTTAGACACTTATTGCTTTAATAAGCCCTAGCTTTGGACACTCTTTTCTCAATGTGAGATGTTACAACAATTGACCATATTTTTTTCTTTCCACCATTCATTAATTGCCGAGATGGTCCCAAGTTTAATATTCCAACCACCTTTAATTTTAGATATTAAATTTTTCCATACCTTACAGAACTTTTTAATCCCATCCCATTTGTTTTTAAGTTGTCCTTTTGTTAATAAAAGTCTTGTTTGTTTCATGAATTAGTCGTATGACAAATTTTTCAGTCAGCTTTATTGAAATGAGTGTTTGGTCTTATACCTCTCTTAACAGATTCAATGCAAATGTTACAAAATGTGTTCAATATTGTCTTGGTCTAAGAAATTTTATCATATGTCAAACCCATCCATTACGTAATGGTTGACAATGCATTAAAAATAAAAGAAACAATTAACTATATAAACAAAATATTGAATGTTGATAAGTGATGAAATAAGAAACTAAAAAGTAAAAGGTCGATGATTTTTGCACTAATTATCAAATAACATAACTATAAACAATACTTTATTATTTTCTTTAAAATATTGCAGTTGAAGCTTGGGCCTTCCATTAAAAAAATAATAGGAAATTACATTGTCGAATAAGTACTCTATGATTGCTCTAGTATTTCTTCACAAGGGAAATAAGAAACAATATGGGCAATTGTATTATATCCTATTTATCTTGCAGTGAAAAGGTACTAATTACCAATAATATCTAAAAATACACAAATATAACTCAAATCTATAAAGTGTTTTCTCCTCAAGAAACCCAAAACAGAGATAAGTAAACTATTATTCATGAGAGTGCATACTAATGTCCACCATTATCTAATTGAATGTCAATTTAAAGTAATACAAATTTTAAGTTAACCCAATAACCTGAAGTCTTAAAATATTACATATTGGGTATCATCTATACTAATTATAATTAATTATGTTTCATCAATTATCAGGGGATTTTATAACTAGCAAAGCAAATTATTTGTTTAATTTATCTTTATTTATTTGTTACCATTCATTAGCAAAAGACTACAAGACATGGTTTTTGGTGGCTTGAAAACTCTCATTTGTTAACAATACATTGACTACTATGCCTTCAAGCCTAATTAGTTTTAACATCATATTACTCAAAACATTAATAACTCAAGTTACATGCAAGCTTGAGGTAGAAATATGAAGAAGAAGAAGAAGAAGAAGAAGAAGAAGAAGAAGAAGAAGAAGAAAAAGAAGTAAGAATCTTAGACAAGGGCAAAAAACCTAATTTATAGAAATGAATAAACAAATCTAAGTTTGCAAGTAAGGAATAATTAACTTAACAAAACTATACGAGCGAACCAGCTAATCAATCAAACTAATAAGTTGGAAATTACAGCTTTAATGTCTAAATGATGTAGGATTTGAATTTTTGTTATGGGGTTATTGATTATAGTAACGAGGGTTGTTCTTGTTCTTTTTCTCTCTATAGTTATGAAGAAATCAATGACAAATGAATGAAAAGAAAAAGACGTTACAATGGTTATTCTTATGGGTTGTACAGTAAAAATGGTGATTGTACTATTAAAATTGTTGCAATTAAGTTGAATTGAAAGAAAAATGAATATGAATCAAAATGAATGAAAGGAGAAAAAGAAGAGGATGCAAAGATAATTTTTGAATGCTTTTTGTAGATCTAAAGGGTTCAACATGTGGTCCATCACGCAAAAAGTAAGAAAAAAAATAATCTTTTCATAACCAAGGTCCAACCTTCGACAAATAGTAGGGCTCATCATTTTTATACACTTTTGATACCTGTAACTGATTAGTACTCAAAAGTGCATTTTTATCATGGTTTTATATCATCATTTTACACTTAAAGTATCAATAACTCCTTAACTAAAGTACGTTTTATAATAATCTATCTAATAATATAAGATACCTTTAATTTGTGGTAAATGTCCATTTTAAATGCAGGCCTATCACATAAATGAAAGGATTGATTGATGACTTTAAGAACTTCAATTGCAAAGGCAAAGAGATGATCAAACTTAGAAAAGAGATGTCGGTGCAATCCAAACCGGAACACTGTTCGGTAATTGGGTCATATCTGGAGCTATAGATCTCAGATTTAGGTCTACTTTATATGGATGGAAAGGTAAGACATAGGCCTACAACTTTCATATGGAGCCCAAGATCTAAAAAGGCCATTTTCAAGTCCAAATTATTGCAACAACAAAGAAGCCCGAATCTGTCCTCCAGCCCGAGCACTGTTCAGTATTTTGGCCATATCTGGAGTTCTAGAAGTCGAAATGAGCTGAATTTTTTACACAAGAAAGCTGAGACAATTGCCTAGAACTTTCATGTTTTCAAGTGGCTCTAATTTTGACGTCATCAATGACGTTTTGGGCAGACAAGAGAAGATAAGGATTGTCACCAAGTCAAGGGTTGGCCATCTACTCATCAATTAGTCATCAAATCAATAGTTCCCAATTTTGGCCTATAAAAGGAGGCATTTGCCATGCATTTAGGCATCTTGGTGTCCAGATCAAGATCATGCTCTTGTTTTCTCTCTTTGTATTCTTTATGCTTTGTTTTCATTAATATCAAGTTTATGCCTTTCATTTCCTTTCCTTTCTTTAGTTAACTTTTATGTTCTTATTTTGTTTATCTATTTTTCTTTCTTTCATTATGTCTAGCTAAGTTAATTATGTCAAGGTGAAAAGGTTACACTAATGGTGTAAGAATAAGTATGGTATAAACTTAATATGGACTTTAATGTTTAATACTAACATGTTTTATATTTGTTATCTTGTTCACTCTTTAATACTTTGCTTGTTAAATGATTAATCTTGATTTATGTTGTATAACAATTGGTACAACAAATGCTTGGCACTTTCATAGCCCATACTGTATGGTATAACCGACACCTGAGCTATGAAAGGAACTTGATTTGTTGTTAACATAAGTTATAATCATGAATGCTTGACGAAATTTACAAGTATTAGCATTAATTGAATAAGATGACTAATGTAATCATGTTAACAATCTATAATATGGAACCTCCTTTATGTGTGGATTCCAATTGAACAATAAAAGTTTATACTATACTTGTTTGACATACCATTAGTGGAACCTCTAACCTTGACATTTGTTATTATCATTGTTAATCCTTACTTTAATATCTCATCATCATCATCATCTTCTTCTTTTCTTTCTTTATTACTACTATTACTACTATTATCATTGTTATTGTTGTTGTTATTGTTGTTGTTGCATTGTTGTTATTTATAATTTGTACAATATCCTCCCTGTGGTTCGACCCTGGTTTTGCCGGGTTATTTATTACTTCGACACTTCTGCACTTGGGAGAAGACATCAATCTTTTCGTCGTGTCAAGTTTTTGGCGCCGTTGCC
>SRLM01002415.1:380319-440524 GCA_015708895.1 Populus ilicifolia | reverse complement strand
TAAAAATGCACTTTTGAGTACTAATCACTTATGCTATGAAAAAAACTTTATTTGTTGTTAACATAAGTTATAATCATGAATGCTTGATAACATTGACAAGTATTAACATTAATCGAATAAGATAACTAATGTAATAGTGTTAACAATTTATAATCTGATTGGATCCTTTTTTGTGTGCAGTTTTCAATTGAATAATAAGAGTTTATACTATACTTGTTTGACATGTTATTAGTAGATCTTCTAACCTTGACATTTGTTGTTATCATTGTTTAATTCTTACGTTAATCTTCCATCTCAAAGTTCTCATCAACTTCTTCTTTTTTATTACTATTACTATTACTATTTATTATTATTATTATTGTTATTGTTGTTGTTGTTGTTGTTGTTGTTGTTGTTGTATTATTGTTATTTATAATTTATACAATTAACCTCCTTGTAGTTTGATTCTAGTCTTATTGGGTTATTTATTACTTTGATATTCTTGCACTTGAGGGAAGACATTAATCTTTTGGTCGTGTCAACCACCATAAGCTTTCTTATAAAATCCTTACAACCTAACCACTCATGGTGATCACAAATCCAAGAAAAGCTAAGAGAAAAGGAATAAAAACCAAACAACATTAAACAGGAAAAAAATCAAATCCAAGAGAAACCAAAAGAGAAAATAAAAACCAAACAATACTAAAAAGAAAAAAAAATCTAGCATCAAACCTAACTTTAAATCTCCGTCACTAGCGAGAGGTGAACAAAACCTCTACAACTATTATAAAGAAGGGAAAGTCGTTCAACCTGGAGATATAGAAACTCCTACCTCTACCTATCAATAAGCCAAACAACTTGTTGGAAACCAAGTTGTCTAGAAAAAACAACATTAGAGGTGAAATTTTGAATGGATAGACCTCTTTCATCGATGAGAGGTGACTTTAACAACCACCATCATTGAAAAGAACGGGAAATGGTTCATCTTATAAAGCATACCACCCTCTCTCATTCTAAATTATTTAGTCAAATAATGCGGATGCAACCTAAGTCATTACTGTTAATTTTTTTAGCATTGTTCAACATTATTTCACTATTTTTACCTACTATTTCAACCTTTTCCAGTCCACCTTGTTTATTTAAAAGGTAAATGTTAAACCCTAGACATATTATGAATTATTATTATGATTGATTTGGATGAATATTGTGATAATATTTTTAGCTTTAAACAATGTTGAGATTGATTATGTATGTTTATGGACATTTGAATTGTACATGTTTAATTTCTCAACATGAAGTTTTTTTTGGATGAACATGCATTACAAATATATTTAATGTGTTTTAAAGTCTTTTGTTTTTGTACACCTAGGCTAAAAACTTTATAGTTCACATCTTACTCATTTTTAATGTTCTTGGTCATTCATTGATGTTATTGATTAATTATAAAAGAATTGTGTTCATAATCATACATGCATTTGCATTGGATTTTGTAACTTATTTATAAAACCCATTAAGATTTTGGTCCACATTAAAAGGCCTTTGAAAAATTGATATTCCAAAATCTTCTTAAAAAAATTCATTTTTCAAAATAGTATGAAAAATAAACATTATGTTACTCATATGTAGTATTTGAGCTAAATAGACTAATAATGAGCTTTTACTTTGAATATTAATGGGGAATAACTATGATTTCTTGTTTTAAAAGATGCCTTCATTTAAATTTGTTTAGTGTAATATTCATTAGTTAAACAAGAGTATTAATTTTCTTTTCAGTCTAATATTCACTAATAACATCTAAGTACTAAACTAGAATATTAATCTTATTTTTTATTCTAATATTCATAGATGAAACTTATATTTTAAATAAGATTATTAATCTCCTTTTCAATCTAATATTTACTAATGACATCTATGTGTTAATAAAAAGTATTATTTCCTTAGAAATTTTTGAATATCAATACCATTAGATCTTATCCCAAGTAGATCAACTCAAAATTGTTACTACTTGGATATTTAAAGACAAATGTACAAGAGTAATTAAGCATAGAAATATTGATTCACAAAACAAATTAGGAGTTACAAAAATAACTAAAATTTTAAAATGGATAGGGAAATTGGTGATCATTCTTTTTTTTTTTTTATCATCTTGGATTTAACTTATTATAGTAGATCCATTCACATCATGTAGATAAACCGATGGTAGATTAGACACAAGAAACCATTAAGAATATAAAACAAGTAACAATGTCATTGACTTTAGATAAAATATTTTAGAGAGTAATAATATTTTCTTTTTAGCATAACAAAGTTATATATCTTAGAACTCTAAAAATCAGTTAAGGTTTTTTGATGATTATAATACTAGATGACAACTTTTTTTTATCCATTTTTAAAATATCATATACTTTTTTTATATTCATTGCGATGTTAAGATTGCTAAATTTGTATTGAGAAGTTGAATTGTGATAAAATTAGAGAGAGAGAATGTGATGTTTATTACATAGACAAAATAAATGAAGAAGAAGAAGAAATGAGGTAGAGAAAACTGAAGGACACTTGTTGCGAGGTCCAAATTTAACTAACAAATTTAAATATGTTAAAAATTCTAGCTATAAAAATAACATGTCATTGTATTTTTAGATTTTGTTATTTTTTTTTATTTTTTACTGTAATTCTCTTTATATATACCACAAATATATTTAGTTGGAAAAATTTGTTGTAATTTATGATAATTTTTTTTTGTTGATATATCCATTTGTATTTGTTTTTTTTTAATGCTTCCCCCTTCGTAACATGTTAGGAAATTAGAAATGAAAAGATAGCATTGCCTCTGTTTCCTTGTTTCGAGGGAAAAAACATGAAGAAAATTGAGATACTTTACTTTGTTTTGGATACTAAAATTGGAAATAAAAAAGAAAATAAATAAATCTTTGATTTTTCTTTTGGACACATACAAGTTAACACCAGAATTGAGAAAAAATTCAAAGGAAATAAAAAAAAATTGACAGAAATTTTCTTATAATTTCCACTAAAAAAAGTTGTTTATTTTCCATCAATTTATAGAAATAAAGAAAACTTCACTTCCATCACTTTTCTTGAACCGAACCATAACAAAAAAAAGGTTTCCTTTATATATATATATATATATATTTTCCGTTGCAATATAAATTGTAATAAGTACTTAGAAATAAATAACAGCATTAATAAAAATAAGAACTTGCACCTACATTTCTGGTAACGCTCTCCAGGAGCAAATCACTATAACTAATTGTGGATGAAAGCAAAGGCCTAAGCATTAATTCCATGGAATAATATTCTAACAACCCTAAAATTAAAACAAAAAGTAAGGATATAACAATTCAGTTAAGATTAGAGATTTTTCTTTTTAATACAACCAATAAAAAATCAAGTAAAGTTTTCTTTGTATTTTTAGATATCAAGTTATTAATTTTTTTTTTATAATTTTTAATTATCAAAATTTTTATTTATCCTATTATCCAGAACTTTCTCCTCTCACTACATCACTATTTTTCAATAATTAAAATCACACATGTTTAAATAATTTAATATAACACAGTTGCATAAATACAATTTAATGAATTATTCTACAAATGAGAATTAAAGTTGACACCGTTTAAAGATTTACAAATATAGATCGTAAAAAAAATTATAATTGAAATAAGTATACAATTAAAGAAGAAACTCATAATTAAAAGTATACTACAAAAATGTTTTTTTTGATAAATTATTAACATGTCAAATTCTGAAATTTATATTATATAATAAAATAATAAATTCATTCATTATAAAATAATACCCAATAAAATATAAGAAAAACAATTTATTATTCAGTCCAATATAAAGATGTACATGAAAATTGATTTAATATAATAATTCAATTAGATAAATAAAATAAAATATTAATAAATTATTTCTTACTTTTTTTTAATGAAAATTTGCTCATAATATCATTAAATTAATTCATTCATCTAGTATTATATTTCAATTAAATTTCAAAATAATCCTTAATTCTTGAACATTAACCAAAAATATAATTCTAAATATTACCTATTAATTTGAGCATTAATTCTACTAATAGTTGATTAATTTCTTGCCCGTCCATTCAATATATACTAATTTTATCAACCTAAAAATTTAATTCAACGATTTATCCATTCATCAAGATATTAATTTCATTAATCAGGAAATTAACCTCATCATGCCTATTCGCTAGGGAATTAATTCCATTAAATTAGAAATTAGTTCAACGATTTATCTATGCACTAAGATACTAATTTCATTAACTAGAGAATTAATTTCTTATCACGCTCATTTACCATGGCACTAATCCCATTAGTTTAGGAATTAGTTCAATGATTTGTCTATTCATCAGGGTACTAATTCTATTTAGAGAATTAATTCCTTATCAAGTCCATTCACCATGGTACTAATTTCATTAGTACAAGAATTAGTTTAGTAATTTGTTCATTTACCAAGGTACTAATTCCATTAGTCTAGAAATTAGTTCATCACGTCACATATTTTATTTCCTTAAGTAAACAATATAAAAATTACTAATTTATTATCTACAATTAGTCAAATAAAAATACAAATTGATCAATAATAAATTTGGACACTACATAATTACCTAACAACTAATCTCAAGATGAAGTTCTCTGCTGCTACGGTATTAGCCTAATAGCCTTTCTTAAATTTATAAGTATATCATATTGTTTCTTTTCACATCTACTATATATATATATTAATCAATAATAAATTTGGGTATTATATAATTACTTAACAATTGATCTCAAGCTGAAGTTTTCTAATACGGTATTAGCTTGATAGCCTTTTTTAAATTTACAAGTATATCATATTGTTTCTTTTCACATCTACTCTCTCTCTCTATATATATATGCGTTTTATCACTGAAACACCTTAATCAAGTTTATTCATTCATATCAAAATTTAACTAATATCATTATTTTAGTTTTTATATTGACACAATCAATAAATGAAATCCTTCTATTTATCTTTTTATTTGCCAAAAAAATTAGATTTAAAGAGAAACATGAAAATTTTCTTCTTCCTTTTGTAAATTTTCTTCCTATTCTTCAAATTTTCACATTGCAACATTATTCATTTCATCATTCAAATTAATACACACACACACATATATTTCTTTAATTTTATTTGTTTCTAGCCTCAATTTAAATTAAAGGAAAACATAAAAATGTAATGTTCTATTCACTCTTTAACATTAATTTCATCTCACTCTTTAATATTAATTTCATCTCTTTTCTATACAATACCATCATCCTATTAAAATTCTTAAATTTTTTTAGCCAAAAATCCATTTTTCAAGAATACATAAAGTTTTGCTTCAATTGTCATAATTTCTTAGTTTCTCTATTCAGTTCAATAATCTTAACATAATTTTACAATCAATTGTAATTTTCTTCAAAATTTATCAAGAATCCTAAATCAATAATTTTTCATGAATCTTATTTAAATGTATTAGGACACCTTACTAAGCTATAACCAAAGGTTTAACACTTTTAAATTGAGAAATTTTTCATAGGTTTGATTTCTCTCCTCTCTTGCTGGAATGCTTCTCCTTCTCTTTTGAAAAATCAAATTTGTGTTGTTTTTTTTCTCTTCTTCTCACATGCGCGCACACATAGACATAACCTTTTTATAAAATTTTTTTTATATCTTTTAATAGTAACTTTTATAATTTTTCAAATTTTAATACTTGTTTATATCAACTTTTACTTGAGTTATTTTCAATTTTATTAAGTTACACACTGATACTTTCAGTTTTATATAATTCACTTTCATTAAAATTTTATTTGTATTTCTGTATTTATTTATTATTTTTTTAGTATTACTATTTTTTTTTATATTTTAACATCCATACAAAACATTTTATTTTAAATTCTTAAATTTATCATCATTCTTGTAATTTAATTTATCATTTTCTTCTATTTTTTTTTATAATCTTAACTTTTATTATTATCAAAGATATTATTATTACTAGGGGGTTTACAAATATATTTAAAATTGAAATCTTTCTCTGTCAGCTCTGAGCTTCCTATAATGCGCAAATTAAGCAAGAACTGAAGAAAAATTTGAAAGAGGTAGGAGACAGTACCCTACACCAAAGATACTGCCATAGGGCTTCTTACATCATGGTGACCATTAGACCAAGTGTACCAGCCAAAGGCATACTTACCCTTGTTGTGACCATTTGCCATGGAATCTTCCCTAGCTTTTATTGTTACGATGAAGCTTTTCTTCTGCCCTACATGATTAAAAAACAGAACACTCGGCGACGCTTTAACAGCGAATCCCAAAGGTGGCCTGGCACCAAAGAAGTAGACACTGCTGCTAGCACCAACGTTTGTGACAGTCCTTGTAATGTTTAGAGTGCCATTGAGCTTAGGAAGTGACACTGATGGATAGTTGAAGTTGTATATTGACGGTGATACTGCTGGGCACTTGAATTTGGGGTAAACGTTTTCGACTCCATAGCTGCAAAGATAGAGCAGGTAATCCGTATAAGATGCGTCATATACTAGACCAGGATCTGCTGCCTTTGCTGGACGGAAGTGCCCTGAACCAAATTGGAATGGAGTCGCAGCATTGCCAGATTGATCGGCTATGGGCTGACCCATGTTGTTCTTCATCCAGGCTGCATGTCAAACAATGGAGCATTTAAGTATCATTAGTACTGACATACAGAATAATGATACCGAAGAAGGATCGATGTTTACCGGTGGTCATGAGGGCAGATCTTATAGCAGCACTGCTCCATTCAGGGTGTATTGCTCTGAGAAGTGCTGCTGCAGCAGCTACATGAGGACAAGCCATAGAAGTTCCAGAAATAATGTTATACTTAACCAATCGCTTGTCTTCATACAACTTTGATGGGGCTGTTGCCCCACTCCATGCGGCCAATATGTTTACTCCTGGAGCTGTTATGTCCGGCTGAGAAAAAAGTTTCTGTTATTGTCTTCGAAGACAATCAGCTATACTAGCAGATTCAGACTTACTAACTTTCCTCTGAGGAATTATTCTATTGGCCAAAACATATTTCTTTGGTAAGAAGTAGATATAAGAGAAAAGGAGAATGAGAAAAATAAGCAAATTAATCACCTTGAGAATGGAAGGATGAATCACATTTGGACCTCTACTGGTAAATGAAGCCATGACTGGTGCTGGTCTATAATGTAAAAATGTCCTTGCTAGCCCAATTCTAGCCATTGGATTCTTGGTGGAGCGGATGTAGTTGAGAATTTTCATGGCATCATTGTAGCCTACTGAAGTTGCTGGAAGAACATGCGCATCCACAATTACATCATTCCCATTTGCTTGGCTATTTCCTAAGATGAAACCAAAACCTCCAGCCCTTTTCACCTCCATTCCTTTGGCAACTCTCGTTCCAGATCCTCTCATGCACAGTACTATTTTTCCTCTGACCTTTCTAGGTGAAAGAGAATTGGGAAGGCATTGGCTGCATTAACACATAAGAAAGTATTGATTACATACTGTTACAGAGAATTGTTTTGGAAGTTTTTACTCTAAAATTTTCGAAAGCAGATGATTGCGTTGGGGTTCCGTTCCTAAAATCTTTCATAATAGCTAAAAAAATACACAATCAAGAGAAGGAAAGAGGAAAACTGGTGAAAGTTACAAGGAGATGAACCCCAGTTTTCATGGAAATTTACAAATGGACACTTACTAGTATGCAACGCAACAACATATTGTCAGTGAATAATAAAGCAGGTAAAATGCATGCACGGGCTATAAAATTACTGTGTATACCAACGAAATAATAAGAGGGATCACTGCCAATTAGCAATATATTTTCTACAAATGACAGTATGTTTCTATTACGACCTTTTCTTCTTTTTTTGAAATTAGGCGTTCTTGTCGTGCATTGAATTCTAGGATGTGAATGCATGCTCTGGAGTTAAAAAATATAGTATATAACTATAAAAAGACAATATAGGACTGTCGAGCAGCAGCATATTTTCAACAAATGATAGCATATCCCTATTATGGTGAGTTTTCCGTCAAATTCCCTAGTTATCCATGAAATCACTACACCAGCCTGCTAACAATCACTTTCCTTCACAATATAGCATGAGTGATGATATACTATAAACCAAGACGTCTCCGTAAATTGTTTTGAGGGAGAGAAACCTTGTTACGTTCTTGGGGACATTGGAGGCAACCGCGTCTGCTGCAAACACTAATGGGCAATCTTTCTCCAGCTTGTAAGGAGTAACAGTTTGTCCCTAAGGTCAAAATATGAATTTAAGAATAAATTAATGAATGATCCAAGTAAACCGGATATAAACAACCATAATCATCAAACAAATTCATTTCTTTTTCTTTACCTCAATTTTCATCCCATTTCCTAGCACAAGGGGTCCAAAAAATGCACGGTCCACGCCGCTAGCACCTACTGTGATAACCCAAGGACTTGGATTGGACAATGTAGATGGGGCAGGGCCTTCATTCCCTGCAGAACACGCCACCACAATGTTTTTTTTCAAGGCATGGAAGGCACCAATAGCAATACCATCTTCTTTGAGAGGAGTGGGTTCTCGGGTGCCAATGGAGATGCTCATAACATGGACTCCATCACCAATGGCATCATCAATAGCTGCAAGCATATCTTCCTCGAAACATGTGTTGCCTTCAGCCTTTTCTTGGTTCGGGATCGCCCAACACACCTTGTATATTGCCAGGTGAGCTAACGGAGCCCCACCCGTGGCAGTTCCACGAGCGAAGCCGCCCAAAGCTGCTGCATTTTTTACCCGGCTTCCAACAGCGGTGGACGCTGTATGAGTCCCATGGCCATCCCTGTCACGTGGTGACCTGGAGTCCTCTGTCATATTCAATGGTCCATAGTAGTTTTCAAAACCCTTGATGTAGTATCGAGCTCCAATAATTTTCCTGCAAAACGCCCAAGTTTGTATCATAGAGTTTCAAGGACAGAATCTAATTTGGGTTGTATGGTATGACTAGTTTGTTAAAGAAATTCAATTAGAAAGAATCATGAAGTTGTTTAACATGTTCATTATCTTACTAACTTAAGACCATGATTATGATTAGTTTCATTGCTAGATAATTCAGCAAAAATCAGTCGACTTATAAAATCCAATCTGTGAAGTTTAAATGTGTTGGTTTTTAGAAGCAGCAGTAATTCCCCGTTTTCATCTTACAAGGAAGTCGAAATAGGGGAAATCCTTTCTTCATTAATGGGGCACCATATTTGTGATTAGCCCTCAGTCTCATGCTCTAAATTTCCCATGTAAAAAGCTCAAGTATTGCCATATCCTCCTGTTCAGCCATTATTTTAAATCAAGAGACAAATTTTCATTGCTTTCAGATTAATGCTCCTCAAAAAAAGCATGCCAAACAAAGCTCTGGAAGCCTCGCAACCAACGGTTAGGACAAATGAGACTGGTGCTGGCTAATGTATGCATAGATGTATTTATCATCCAAAAAGTTAGATTTTTTTTTTTTGGTTGTTGTTGTTGAAGGAGATCGTTATTAATTATAATACAAAGATACGAGGTTAACTTTCAGAAAACTGTCGATTGACTATCTTCAGCTCCTTAACTTATCAGTCGTTCTTTCCTGCCGTAAGTCAATGGAGCTACCCTCTCACCCAAAGATTAAGAGTCGAGCTTTAGTTGGGCACTTTCCCACGGAACTTGGAAGGAGAGGTTGAGAGTCTATTCGTGATTCACTATCTCCACTTGTCAATTGATTTACTGTCACCCCTTGGATTCTTAAGCCTATCTCCTGTCCCTCTCCTGTTGTCACTCGTTCACACCTCGGCGAAAGGGGATTTGAACTTCGAGCGGGTTGGTGCTTAAATTACAGTTAGCAGAGCAGAACAAAGGATAGAGTTTGAAGAGCAGACGTCTTCTCACTTCGGAAAGCAGACAATAAATAATTGCATCGGGCAATGGCAAGATAAGGAGAGTTCACATGTTGGGAATTGTAAGAAGCCAAAAAAAAGGAACCGCAGACCTGATTTCTTTCTTTGTTTAAATGGAACAGACAAACTAGGATCACTCCTTAACAGAGACAGCTCTTAAATAACATTCATAGAAAGACATCTATGGTGTGTAGGGCTGGCCCATTTAGAAGCTGGCTATGAAAGACCTTGTTTGGTTCTTAGGAAAAGTTGAGAATCTATCCATTGACAATAATATAGTTACAGGCATGGCATCCTCTTGTTAATTACAAGTACGTACTTGTTGAATTGTTGGCACACTACATTAATTTTGAAAAATCTACAATCAAGAGTTCATAGAAATCTGGCCAAGTACTATTTCTACGATTAAGGTAGTTTTTGTGTAACACATTTATCGAATTATGCAATTGTATTTATAATTTTCTTCAAGTTAGTACCTTTAATTAATTGGAGTGTTTTGTATTTTTGTAATTTAATTTTGCAGGACTTGTAAGACTTGTTCTGTGAATAATATTCCACCACAACAAGCATCTGTGAATATATATCTCCATTGATTCCAACTAGTTATTGACCAATCAAATATGATGCTTTATTATCTTTTCTCCTTGTCCTATTAAAATCCTTCTTGGTGCAGAGTTTCAGTAGCTTTTGGAATTCTGTATCAGTCAAACTATGATAATTTATACTTGTAGCCATCTTTTGAAACATGCTCAAACACTTTTTATGCATGGAAATATATGGCAATGGTGACATGACTATGGAGAAGAAGAAAAGAGAGTGCAGTCTAAGTAGGGATATTGCATTGTTACACGATAACAACAGCATTAGTTTCGTGATAAAATCATCATGCCTAACCAAATGCCATGAACAAAGGAAAAAAAAGCACATTAAGGGCAAGAGGGTTCAAAATCAGAATCATGCCCCCCATAGAAATCAAGGGCATAAAAGTTAAACCAGGGTCACCGCTCACACATGGACATGTTTCACATCAAAAAGACACCAACGTCTTGGTCATAACAAGCAGTAAAACTTATTCGCGTTCAGGGCTTAAATTCTTCGAAACAGCATAAATAATCAAGCATGACGATAGAGTTGAAGGGACTAGCACTGAGTAAAGGTATCAGAAGACTTACTTGTTACAGTGGGATGAGTTAAAATCAGGTCCATTTTGGCAGATTCCCTTCCATGATTTTGGGATGGGTCCCATCCCTTCATCCCTGAAACTTTGTGATTCTGGCCACACACCTGATTGGTAATATTATCACAAACCATTCTGACATTATCTCATTGAATCATATTTCACAGGATCTATCAGTTATCATTACAAGGATAAATGCATGATAACTAAACTACAAAATAATGGAGGAGGAATCACATGAGCGAAGAGTTACCGACAACTAGAAATATACTAGAGAACAATATATGAAGTTGTTTTTATTGGCCAGAATTATTGTTACCACTGTCTATGAGCCCAACTATGACTTGTTTTCCATATCCTGCTCTCTTTAGTAAGTCTCTGCCCTCGCCAAAGCCATGATTTACGTTATGTCCCTCTTCTTCCAAGTCTGCAAATCTCCATGATCTTGTTGTTTGCACTGAGTACTTTCTTGGGTTGCTTTTAAAGACTGACACCACTTCTTTCAACTCTGCAATGTATAATTTAAGCTACGATCAGAAGGATGAACATATCTATACATGCAAGCGAAATCATAAGATGATTTCTTATATATACCTGATAGCTTGGACGCTTCATCTGGGTTTAGCAATGCCGCGAAGCCATTGATGCTGTGCTTATAGCTGTAAAGAAGAGAGGCTTTCGCTTCTTCTTCAGTTTGTTTCACTCCATACAAATATGAGTGATGAAATTCTTCTATTTCATGCAATTCTTTGTCTCCTTTATGCTCTCCAAAGTACACTATGTAGACCTGTTATATTGCCATAAAAGCATACGATTTAACAAAACTTCTTTTCTTAAATAAAAAATAAAACATGAACATAAACAGATAAGAGAAAAGAAACCTGCTTCTCCTCGCATGAGACTAAGAGAGGAAGAAGAAACAGAAAGAGGATGGAAAGTTTCTTCATTGTTGGTGACGTTTCTAGTACAGTATGAGATTTGGAAGATTGACTAACCTAAATTTAAATGAGATACTAAGGATTCTTTCTATATCCAAGGCTCCCCTGTTTTATAGAAGAGAGCAGGGATGATTTGTTACAAATATGTATACTATTTTTGTTAGCATTTTATATGGTAATTAATCCACTAATTCAAGCCTTCCGTGAAAGGAGGTCACAAATAGATAACCATGACCAGTAAAAGAAAAGGGAATTTGTAACTTCAGGTAATTATAAACTCAGTCCTTGTTGTTTACCAAACCTAATTAGTTAGTCCTCATATTCATATAAATTATATATTTAATATTTATGTTTTTAAATCCATTTGTAACTTAACACTTTAATCAATTTCACATTTTTTTTCCCAAGTAGATTCTTTTATTTTTATTAAATAAAAAAATTATAAAAATTGAGGAATTTATGTTAGATCCCATGCTTTATTGCAAAGGATTTTTAAATATTTATGTTCAACTTCAAGATTCTCATTTATGAAACTCATGTCCCCATTTTCCCCTTTATTTTTTTTTAGATTAACGTGGGTGTCCGGGTCAGTTTTCGCGCACCACGACTAATCCCACGGGCCTTGAAGTTAACGACTATGTAAACCTCTAGTAGCCATCATATGAGCAACCAAGGACTCGAACCTGAGACCATAAAGAGAACAAACCCCTTGATCCCAAGTCCTTACCACTTTGCTATCTACCAGCTAGATGGTTCATTTTCCCCTTTACTTGTACGTGGGGGTGGGGGATTCTCATTATACTTTATCATCTATGAAACTCATGTCCCCATTCTCCACTTTGCTTGCACGCTACAGAATTTTACTTTATCTCTATGAGAAAATTAGCAAATGGCATGTTAGAAATGCAAACTAAAAATATTATATCACTAATTTCCAATGAAAATTACAATAAATCTTTTTCGTCAGTAATTGCTAACGTGTATAGAGATGATATATATTTCATGGGTAATTGCAAACAAAATATAAAAAATAATAAAATTAATAAATTTTCATGAGCGATTCTGTCATAAATTTAATACGTGAAGATTTTTTTGACGGAATACCCATATGCATCGGTGAATTTAAATGAATTAAAACTTAATAGTTCTCTCTTCTCTCTTTGTAGTTCGTCTTTTTCTTTATAAAAAAATAGCAGCCCTCCCCTCATTTTCTCACAACTCTAGCCACCACCTTTACAAATTCCGCTGCCCAGAATTACTTACATCTATAAATAGTGTTAGCATTTCTCTCCTTCTTCAATTTCTTGAGTAGCTTCTCTACACCAAGTAGGAAAATTTACCAATTTTTTTGGTGACTCATTTATATTTGAAGTGTTTTATAGCTTTTTCCAAAAGAATATATACTAATATATGGTTTGTGTTAGAGTTTGTTTGAAATTTGATAGAAATTAATTTTATTTGTCATTTGATTAAATTGAGTTTGATTTTGAAATTTAGGTGTTTTATAATTAAAGAAATAATGAATAACAATTACAACTTATCAATTTTATTATCAAGTGGAAATTTTAAGAAATTTGAGGAAAACTGATTTTCTATGGAATTTATAATAATTAAAAGGTATTAATTGAACAAATGATATAGAATTATTTTAGTGTCGATTATCTGTTAATAATTTTATTGTTTAGTTTATATTTTGACACAAAATTAAATTTGTTTAGAGATGATAATTAGCTAATGATCATTCTTAGATGTATCCAGATTCTTTTAAAGGGTTGTGTGGGCTAGATTATTTTAAAGGGGTTGTAAATTTTATTAATTTTGTATTTTATAAGTCAAAGGATATTAGTTAAGGTGAAATTAGATTACTAAATGTGAAGTGTAGGAATAGAAAGTTTCACCATAAAGATGTTGTGACATTACATCTACTTAAAAAAAGAGTTTGTTAATAAATACTTATGTTATTTCGCACACGGAGAACCCTATTTTTTTACATAACCATATTAGAAAGCATAGTTGACTAAGCTTATAGTTCTAACAAGATACATGAGTTTACTAATGATAATATTAATCCTTATTAGAGTATTATGATGGATGTAATGAGAATGAATTATAATTATTTAGGTAAAGGTTCACGTAATAATCATTTAGATAAAGAACTGAATATAGATATAACTAGAATTTTTTTTTTAACTTTTAATAGATTCTAGTGAACCATTATAGGATTGAAGGGGGGGTGTACAACTGATAGTAAATTATCGATTATTGCACAAGTGTTTGCTATCAAGTTAGATTATGAGTTAAGTGAGATTGATTATAATAGGATTTTCAAATAAGAAAAAAACATGTTACTTAAAGGGAATAGACTAAAAGATAACTTCTATACTCAGAAATCCATGATAAAACTTCTTGGCCTGAGATATCAAAATATTGATATGTGTCCAAACTTTTGCATTGTGTACTACAGTAAATATACAAATTTTATCAAGTGCAAAATCTTTTGGCATGCTTAATATAAACCTAATATTGATAGAGGAAGGAAACTTATCGCACATAAAAAATTAAGATACTTTCCCATCACTTATAAGTTATAAAGGTTATTTATGTCTTCAAATACTACTAAGCATATAACATGATATCATTCATATGATGAGGTGGATATAGTTATAGTGTATCTTTTTTATGGTGAAACTTGGAAGCATCATTAGTTTTTTATGAAACCATGAAACATACATCTTTGTTTGTGAACTAATAGATTTAATTCATTTGGATTATTTGTTGCTTTTTTATTTTTATTATTTGATCATACTAATAATTTATAACTTGTCTGTAAGGATGTTTATAAAGCCAAAATTCTTGATATTATCTATTGTCATATATGTTCTTTACAATCTAAGTAGAAATATAAATGTTTGTCTTTAACTATTGATTAATGTGTTAAATCATTTTTGGTCAGTTAAGTATATGACATATGATGTCTTAAGAAAATAACAATTTTAAACGAACATAACTTTAGTATAGAGTATAAATGACTTTTCTATATATAGGATGGTTTCAAGTTAAAACATATATGAAAAATTAGTTTGTTCATATTATATGGAAAATAAAAGGGCATTTACCTTAATCAATGGTGGTAAAGCTTTTATTTTATTTTATTGTCACCATAGGTTTTTTTCAAGTCATCATCAATTCAATAACAGTAGAAAATACTTTTTGAAATATAAAGTTGAAAGGAATAATGTAGCATTGATATTGTCAGTGAAGAAGCCTAGAATGAAATATCGTAGTTTAAAAGCATTGTATTTGATTTTTATTTTAGTAAGAAAAAGTTATATGGTTTTGGTGTGACCTATGATTGGGTAAAATGGAGTATTTTTTTTCCAGCTTTCTTATTGGAAAATCAATGTCATCCATAATATTATGTATATCGATAAAAATAATTTTTGATAATATTTTAACATGATTATGATTATAGACATGAAAAAAAAAACAAAATATAAAATTAAAGCTAGAATGGATCTAGCTTTGTATTAGGACCGTAAGAATATGAATTTAACAAAATCAAGCAAACTTTAATTAATAAAATAGATGCTATGAAAAGAAACGTACATCATTAACTTCTAAAATCATGCACTATCACATACATGATCAAAATACTAATAATTATTCTATAAGATTCAAAAGTATAGCTCAACACATAGTATAAAATCAATTAACTTCAAAAGAACTCTTTCGTTACCCTAGTCAAATTTGATATTGTATGAATAAAGTTGTGGCATATCTAGGCTTATAAATGTTGGAAAAAAAATTTATATGAAATAGCTTTGTTTAAGATAATAATTTTTAGATTAAGTTTGTATTATACAAGCTTTATTAACTATTTTTTTAGATTAATGAATAAATGTTTTATCACATTTTCTAGGAATCTAATGTTCATTTGGTAATTGATGTTTAACTTATGTTGAAATAAATTCTTGTGAGAAAAATCTTCAGTGAGAATGTTTTTCTCATTTTTGACAAATATTACCCAAATCAACACAATTTTATGGGTTTGTGTACTTAGTAAGATTTTTTCAAGAAAATTTGACATAATCCATCCTTATTGTCCTAATATAATAAAAAACTCTAAAAATAACAAGTGTGCATACTCAATCTAGATTTTGCATTCATTTATACATTGTATTATTTTTATAGATATGCATATCAAATAAGTGCAAGAAAAATATAAGTCATCCTATCACCTCCCCCCTAGAATCCACAATATTAAATCCATATAGAGGGAAAAAAAAAAGAAAGAATACAACTAGAACAAAGCAACCAAAACGAGATAGAAAGTAAAAAAAAATAAGAGGTTACTAGCCTTATTAGCCGGCTTGAGCGAACATTACAAGCTATAATATTAGGGGGGGGGGAAACTCCAACTAGAAATATACTCCAACATAAAAGACAATTCACCCTAATATCTAGTTAATGTGAAAAAAGATATTATGACCATATATTTTTGGACTCCCGATCTTAGGGGTACCAGATGCTTTTGTTTAGTCTAAATTCACAACGCATTTTCCATTCATGATCTACAAGCACTACAAGTTTAGGTTGCTCCAACTAGTGAAGTTATCATTAAAGAAACCTAAAGGGTTAATATAGAAAAAGAGTTTGACTTTAAAAATTGCCTATAAAAAATAATTTTTAGGATAAAAGACACAAAGCTTTATGAAATAATGAATGGAATTGAAATGTGTTTCATGTCTAACATCATAATATCTAAAAGAGTTAAAGTGCTTAAGTTTACCAAGTATAGTTGTATATATTGTCCCATGATACATTTACATGTATATTGCAACAAAATGGTTGAAGTATACCTTGAAAAAAAAAACATAGCAATACCAATATGGTATATGTGTCTTGACAATGCCAAGATTCGAAGATAAAGAGATTTGATATATGCTTTTATAAAGTAGTATAAGTTCAATATAGTTATAGATTTAAATAGTTCTAGTTTGCAAAGCATGAAAAACAAACTAAAAAATCTATTAAAAAGTATTTTTAGAGGTGGAGCAAAGTGGTTGCATAGATCCATTCTTCTCTAATAGATAAAGAAATGGTTATGCTTTTCTCAAGTACATTTAAAGGTTTATACTTTGAATATATGGTCAACACTTTGGCACAATTTTATACAAAGATTGCTATTATAGCTGATAGAATTAAGTAGGCAGTGAGGGTAGAAAAAATATCAAACATTTCTAAAGCTAACTAAAGAAAATAAGGGTAGGTTCATTAACAAGATAAAGGACAAACAATGTTCACCAAATGAAAAACCAATCTTTCTCAGCCTAGAAGTCATTGGAATAATCAATAAAGATCCTATCAGCAAGCTAATACCAATAACACTAATCTTTAACTATTCACTTTAATGTTAGCTAATACTATATCCATTTCCAATCTAAGCTAATCTTAAGAATTCTTTACTTACCAATATAACAATGTCCCATAAAATTAGCCATTCTTTAACCAAGCAACATCAAATGATCAAGTTGGCCTAAATAATTGGCTTTATACAAATATCTAAAGAAATTAAAAAACATTATCACTTCTTTCACTACTAATGGAAGAAATGCTAGAAAAGATCATTTGAATTGGATAAATTTCTTTTACACCGTAAATATTTCTTTAACCACTACTCTTAATGTTATAAACATGACCATAAATACCAATATCATGGCGGTGTTATTGGATATAACATCAATAATTATAATGCTTTAAATAAAATATCCTTTACCTCATCAAGATAGGTTAGATAACATTTGATGGAAGTTATAATGCCTCAAATATAAGCATAAACCCATTGCCGAACCACGTTGTTATAAAGAAGGAGGCATGATTTTTAATGATGCTAGTTATGATAAGAATAAGGCCACTTTGAAGATAACAATGAGAAGTTTGTTCAATATGTTATCCCATAAAAATTACCTCAGGGCACCATTTAAACTATAAGTTATTAAGGATCCTAATATGTAGTGCAAATTTCATCATGAGTTAGATATAATATCAATAAATATGATTAGTTCCATCATGAATTCGAGCATGATATCAATAACTAAGTATGCTATAATTTAAGAATGATAAAGTTAAACATAAGGGGGGAAACCTATCTTCCTAATGAAACAAAATAAAGGTAAATGAGTTACAGTCAATGATGAATAATCCTCTAAGAATGATTCTATTTATGCTAACTTACATGACCATAAGTAACTATCACACTTTGCCTTACAATTATAGATACACCTTTCATAATAAAAAGTCACACCCTATCATGCATACTAAGGTAAATGGTTTTACAAGAATTAGGTGTTTTACTTTATAAAAGCTAGAAAGGCAATGAAAGATTATAAAAAAGGTATTATAAGAGCTTGTCAATGATAATGAAGTTAACAAGCTAATAAATAATAAGGAAAGTACTAAGTTTCTTGAATTTATGAAGTTTACTCTCTCTTTGATGTTAACTTCAAAACTATATCAAAAAGTGTTTTAGAAAGTTATAAATTAAGCATATGTTTCTAAGGATATCATATTTGATTGTATAAAACATCTAGTAGAAAAACTCTAGGCCATCAACTACCTGTATTTCTCCAAAGATGAACTAGGTCTAAAAAGCACATGTCATGATTAAAAGTATAGATTAGGTTATGGATAAAATGCTAACAGATAATGACTCAAATTTTAATATGCTTTAAATGCACATCTTAGATCTTTTATTAGATGATGCATCATATGTACATCAAAAAAATATGATGGAAATGAGCTATTATGAGTCATAAAGGTAAGCGATTGATGATATCGATATAGACATCATTAAGCCACTATAGTTCCAAGTCACCCTATAAGTAATTGATATTTAACTATAATATAATATGTCATTAAGATGACCTTAAATCCAAGTTGTGGAAGCAATGACATTATCCTTATATTAAAGGTTCAAATATATGATCAATAAAAGGTTACTGGCTATGAAAGTGGATAAAGTGTTATTAATAATGATAAATATATTAATGCCCTATATAAAAGCTAAGAGAACAAGATAAAGATCTTCATTCCTTTAAGGTTGTGCAAATAGATTTGGTTCCTAAAAACACAATATTGACAAAATTATCATTAGGTTGTTATAGTTTCAAATCACCCCATAAGTAACTAATATTCAACTCTAAAATAACATATTATTAGGACAACTCTAAATCCATGTTACAATAATGATGCCATTATCATTGTATCAAAGGTTCAAATATATGGTCAATAAAAGGCTAGTGGCTATGAAAGTGGATGAGGTATTGTTAAGGATAAAAAATGTGTTAGCACCCTGTATAGAAGCTAAGAGAAGCTGAGATAGAAAGTGTCATGCCTTCAAGGTTGTGAATGTACCATCTAAAAACACAATGTTGACAAAGTCATCATTAGACCTTTATAATTTCAAGTCACCTTATAAGTAATTAGTATTCAACTTTAATATAACATGTTACTAGGACGACCTTAAATCAATGCTATGGGAGAGATTACATTATCTTTGTATCAAAGGTCCAAAAATATGATCAATAAAAGGTTAGTGACTATAAAAGCGGACGAGGTATTGTTAATGATGAAAAATGTGATTGTCATGCCTTCAAAGTTGTTAATGTAGATTTGGTGCCTAAGAAAACACAATGTTTACAAAGTCATATATTTCAAAAACTATAAAAATAGTTGCTAAATATATGATAAAGTATGGGTTGCCACTAAGGTATAATCTAAACATAGGATTACTTAATTTAATCAATTACATGAAGTTAAAATATACCAATTAGTGGTTTACATTGGTTTTTAAGCCATGTAGAAAAAATTACTTAAGGTTGGTAGAAAGGAAACTTGAGAAAATGATGGAAAAAATTAAAGGGCATGATCCTAATGATGGAAAAAAAATAATTCAATATTACAACTATGCATATGACCTTTCATCTTTTAACTTATGTAATACAACCTAATGATAAAATGAGAAACCAAAATGAGGTGTTTGTTGATCACATCATCTATAATTTAAAAGAGAAAGAGATTGAAGATTTGTCATTTATCTCGTGTTGGGGATGATTGGTTTTTAAATTTTGACCTTTCTCTAGGTGACACACGTAAACATCTAATAAGAAATGTTATCTATCAAATAATTGGTTAGGAGTTATGATGGGGTGGAAGAGTTTGATCATTGGGAGGAATAAGATATCTAGGTGCTGTTAAAATTTAAGTAATTTTTCTATTATGATATCTTTAATTTTTTCAATAATTATAACTCAAGATACTAAGAAAGGAATATATCTTTATGATGAACTTAATTTATTTTTTATATTAATTTGATCATGAAGTTTTTATCCAAAAATCATGCTTTTTTATGTTATTTACCTATGCTTGTCATTTATTTATTTATTTATCATTCTCTTATTCTCCACACTTTTCACTATCAAGAATCCTGAAAATAATTATTCCTTAAAATTCTAAAATCATTGCAATGAGCATATATAACCTAATTTTAGTAAAAATTTAATTGAAATGAATAAAAAAATGGAAAAAAGTGATGTTAAGGAGTTTACTAGGTTGGTGTAATAATCCAAGTATATTGTTGTAATCTAATTTTGGGTTATTCCCAAAAAATTATTTTTTTTCAAAATAAAAATAAAAAAATAAAATATTAGCTGACAATGTGGAGAATCGGAAAATCAAGCTCCAATTTTTGAAGGAAATTCAAGGCTTAATTGTACCCCATTATGCCCAAAAACGGATAAAAAATACAAATTCAAGGTCAAATTAAATGATTATTAAATGAATTTACATAAAAATTAAGTCCAATGACATAATTAAATTTTAATAGGCCAATTTTAATAGGCTAATTAATTAGCTGCTTTCATTTGGGCCGGGGCACTTATGGCCCAGTATAAACTCTTTTTATTACTATGAGATTAATATGAAGATTAAATAATGATAAAAAATAAATGTCAAGATAAGGGGATCCATTAATGGTATTATAAACAAATATAGTATAAACTCTTTTTATTACTCAATTAGAAACCACACACAAAGAAGGTTCCAATTGGATGATTTGTTATTAATAACTCATTATAAATTGTTAACATGATCATATTAATTATCTTTAAATAAAACCAAACTTTTTAATGTGATCATAAATTCTTGTTGTTAACTTATGTTAACAACAAATCAAATTCCTTTTATAGACCAAGTGTAGGTTATACCTACGGTTGAGTTATGAAAGTGTCAAATATTTGTTGTACCAAGTGTTATATAATATAAATCTAGATTAACCATTTAACAAGCAAGATATTAAGAATTAATAACAAAAAAAATTAAAAGACATGTTAATAGCAAATTGTTTAGGATATAAGCGTTTAAGTCCATATTGAGTTTATATTGTATTTATCTTAATACCATTAGTGAAACTTTTTCACCTTGATATAATAAATTTAGGTAAATGTATTGAAGAAGAGAAACATAAATAAACAACATCAAAACATAAGTATAGTAAAGAAAATAAAAGGCATAAACAAGATATTAATGAAACTATAACATGAAATAAAACTAGAATATTAAAACTATAATGAAAGTAAGGAAATGAACTTAATTTGAAAATTGACACGACTAAAAGATTGATGTCTTCTCCTAACTGCAGGAGTGTCGAAGTAATAAATAATCTGGCAAGATTAGGGTCGAACCATATGGAGGTTAATTGTATAAATTATAAATGACAATAATACAACAACAACAACAACAACAACAACAACAATAGTAGTAGTAGTAAAGAAAAAGAAGAAGAAAAAGAAGAGAACTTTGAGATAGAATATTAATGTAAGGATTAAATAATGATAATAACAAATGTCAACGTTAGAGGTTCCACTAATGGTATGTCAAACAAGTATAGTATAAACTCTTATTATTCAATTGGAAATCACACGCAAAGGAGGTTCCAATCAAATTATAAATTGTTAACATGATCGCATTAGTTATCTTATTCGATTAATGCTAATACTTGTAAATCTCTTCAAGCATTCATGATTATAACTTATATTAACAATAAATCAAGTTGCTTTCATAGCTCAGGTGTCGGTTATACCATACAGTATGGGCTAAGAGAGTGCCAAGTATTTGTTATACCAAGTGTTATACAACATAAATCTAGATTACTTATTTAACAAGCAAAATATTAAAGAGTGAAGAAGATAACAAATACAAAACATGTTAGTATCAAACATTAAAGTTCATATTAAATTTACATTATATTTATTCTTATACCATTAGTGTAAAATTTTCACCTTGACATAATAAACTTAACTAAACATAATAAAAGAAAGAAAAATAAATAAACAAAATAAGATAAAAGTTAACTAAGTAAATGAAAGTAAATGAGAAGAAATGAAAGGCATAAACTTCATATTAATGAAAGCAAAGCATAAACATTACAAAAAATACAAAGAGAGAAGCAAGAACTTGATCTTGATCTGGAAACCAATATGTTTAAGTGCATGGAAAATTTCTCCTTTTATAGGCCAAAATTCAGAACTATTGATCTGATGACTAATTGATGAGTGGGTGGCCAAGTTTTGACTTGGTAACAATCCTTATCTTCCCTTGTCTGCTCAAAACATCATTGATAACATTAAAATTGGAATCACTTGAAAACATGAAAGTTGTAGGAAATTGTCTTAGTTTTCTAGGGTAAAAAACGTGAGGTCATTTAGGCTTTTAAAACTCTAGATATGGGCTAAACGCTGAACAGTGCTAGGGTTAGAGGACAGATTTGAACTTCTTTGTTGCTGCTATAAATGAACTTAAAAATGGCTTTTTAAGTCTTAGGGGCCTTGGTAGAACTTGTCTTTGATTGGGATTTCGATTAAAAAGATGTTAGATCGCTTCCTCATGTGCCTTAGAAGCTAGAGGTAATCTTGATTAAAGCAATTCAAGTTTTTCCTATTCAATTTTTATTATAGAAATAGCATTTGATTAAAGGGGAGTATTGGTCGAAAGCTCTGTAATCGATCGATGGTAACCTTAAAGCTGTCTAGGACAGGAGGTTCAACTCCTCCTTAATCACTATCAGATCAATGAAAGTGTGAGGTCATTATCTACTATGAAAGGTTTTTTTTTTCTAAAGCCAGCTAGTTCACTGTCTTGTCTTAAATCAAAGTATCTCTCTAAAGCTATTTTCTAAAGGCTTCATACCATACTACTCAATAGGGTGATTCACTGCCTAGAAAGTTGTAGGCTTATGTCTTACCTTTCCATCCATATAAAATAGAACTAAATCTAAGATCTACAGCTCCAGATATGACCCAACTACTAAACAGTGTTCCGGTTTGGACTCCACCGATATCTTATTTCTAAGCTTGACCATCTCTTTGTCTTTTCAATTTCAGTTCTTAAATTCATCAATCAATCCTTTTATTTATGTGATAGGCCTGCATTTAAAATAAATATTTACCATAAATTAAAGATATCTTATATTATTAGATATGTTATTATGAAACATGCTTTAGTTAAGAAGTTATTGATACTTCAATTGCAAAATGATGATATAAAACCTTGATAAAAAAAATACACTTTCAAGTACTAATTAAAAATCAAGATGCCTAAATGTATAGCAAATGCCTCCTTTTATAGGCCAAAATTTACAACTATTGATTGGATGCCTAATTGTTATATAGGTGGCCACATCTTAATTTGATGACGATCCTTATCTTCTTGTCTGAACAAAATGTCATTGATAATGTAAAAATTTGAAATAATTATCTTCATAAAAGTTTTAGGAAATTGTCTCAACTTTCTAACAAAAAATAATTTAGTGCATATGGACTTTTAGAACTCGAGATATGGGCTAAACGTTGAACAATATCTGTGTTGCAGAATATATTCTGACTTCTCCTTTGTTGCTAAGATTTTGACTTCCAAACAACATATTTGAGTCTTGCATTCCTATGAATGTTTTAGGTCTATGTCTTAACTTTCTTGTCTTATAAACCAAATTTAAATCTAAGATCCACAACTCCAGATATGACCTAATGATTGAATAGTGTTTCAATTTGAACTTAATCAGCATTTATGTTCTAGACTTAACTCTCTCTTTGTCTTCTCAATTTCAGTAGTTAAACTTATCAATAAATCCCTTGATTTATATGATAAGCCTGCATTTAAGATGAATATTTACCATAAATTAAAGATATCTTATATTATTAGATATGTTATTATATAACATGCTGTAACTAAGGAGTTATTGATACTTTAAGTGCAAGATTATGATACAAAACCTTGATAAAAATATACTTTAAAATACTAATAAAAGTGTTAAAAACAAAAACAAATAATATGGATGATGATAGTTGATTATATATTTTAATGGTGTTATGAATCTCTCAAGAAATGGTGTTAGAGTAGTGACAAGTTTTACAAAAAAGGAACAAGATAAGGTTTAATTTAAATGTGTTAACAACATGGAAGAGTATGAGGCTTGTATTTATCGTTTAAAAGTTTCCTTAGAAATGCAAGTTGAGAAACTTGTCATATATTGTTATTCATTGGTGATAATTTATCAAATAAAAGGTGAGTGGAAAACTAAAAAACATAAAATTAAAGTCTTGCCTGGAATGCCTCACTAAGCTAGTAGATGAGTTTGGCGAGATCAAATTCACATATATAAATTTATAAAGCAATCAATTTGTAGATGCTCTAACAACTTTAACTTTAATGAATAAAATTGAAAATATGATTATAAAATTGGTTTTCATTGAAATGTGAAACTCACTCACTTTCTATTGCTCAATCAAAAAGGAAAGTTAATGAAAAGTTATGGTACTATAATATTAAGTAGTCCACAATAAGATGAACCACTAAAGACATCTAAAATGGATAAGAAAACTTTAAGAAATATAGTAATGGATTATTACTTGGATGGAGAAATCTTATACAAAAGAGCTTTTATTGGAACCCTTGTATAATCTTTAAACATAATAGAATCTAATAAAGCTATATAAGAAGGCCATGAAAATATTTGTGTTCCCTATGCTATTAGGCATATAATGATTAGAAATATGTAGCAATCAAGATATTTTTAGTTCATTATAGAAAGGGATCGCATTGGATGTGTCATAAATGTCAAGTGTATTATACTAAAATAAGGGCATCTCTAACAACTTTGTTTAACATGGTATCTCTTTGACTATTTTTTATGTGGGTTTTGGATATAATATATCGAATCAATCTTAAGAGAAGTAATGAGCATTGTCCTAATTTTGGGTTTCCCCTAAAATTATTTTTTTAATAAGAATAAAAAATGAAAAGCAATAAAAAATAAAATAAAAATAAAAAAGACTGGCAAGAGCAGGTTGAGAAAGATTTCAAATGCATGGAGAAACCAAGCTAAAGTTTTGGATAAAATTAGAAGCCTAATTATACTCCCATTATGCCTAAGGCTAAAGCATAATCTGAATTTAAAAACAAATTAAATGATTATAAAATAAATTTGCATAAATTTAAGTCTAAATATTAAATTAGACCTTCAATAGATCAATTTAATTTAATCATGAGTCTAGTTAAAAATTTGATTGAGTTTAAAAATGAATACGGGTCAAATTAAAAGAATTAATTAAGTGTATTGACTTAATTAGGTTTTGAATGAGTCAAATTAATTTTATTAGAGACTTAATTTGTGAAAAATTAAGTTTGAAAGCCTAATTTAGGTTTAATTGAGAATACTGAAATTTCAAAGGGTCATGTTTAATTTTTTTCAAGTTCAATAAGGTGAAGTGAAGGAAAAAATTGTAAAAAATTAAAAAAAAATAATCAAAGTTTGAAGGTCATTTACAGGTTGAATTGAAGAATTTCAATAATAAAGATCATTTTGTAAAAAGAACAAAAATTTGAGGATTCAATTAAAGAAGACTACATATTAAATTGCAAAGAATCCAAAAGATAAGAGCTAATTAGGGGTTCCATTACAAAATTCCAAAGATTTAGGGACAAAATGTAAAAATACTATAACTTCATTATTCATCATCTTTTTCCCATTTAAACAAGAGAAAAGGGATGCCCAAATGCCCAACTTTTAACCCTAATTTATTCCTCACTCCTTCACCATATCACACAAATCTTATGCCAACTTATACCCTACTGATCTTATGCCAACTTATACCCTATTGTTTTTATTTCACCCTAATCTAAAATTCTAACTCTAACTGCACAAAAACAAAACTTTTAATTCTCTCCTAAAAACACTACCAAACATTATTCTATCTTTAAAAAATACTTTAGTCACCCATTTGTCAATTACATAGCATGACAAGATTATGTCCATAACATATACATCTTATACCAACTCATACTATAATATTTTTACTTTAGTCTGAGCTAAAACTAAATCTCTAATAGCATGAAAACACATGTAGATTCTCTTCCAAAAACAAAACCTAGCATTTTTCTTCCTACAAAAACAACATTAGTTCCTTCCTTGTCAGTTGTATAATATGATAAGCTTTTGTCTTTGGCTTTAAAGAATGGATGTGATCTTTCCTTCAACATCAAGAGTTCATATCCCATTAATTAATAAGCCTTAGAACCTTCTCATTTCTCTTATAAAACCCCATAAAACCCTAACTCAGGGAGGGGGCTAGATAAAGATGAACAGTACCATGAAAACACTTCTATGAACAACCCTCTCGGCTATGAAAACTTCAACTAAAACACTTTAAAAAATACCATAAATCATACAAAGTTTCAATCACTAAAACACCATTTAAATAATCATTCGTAATACCAGAAAAGTCCATTTCCATGTCACCCTAAGACAACTCTCAAATTATCACAAAACTACCTTTACAACTAGTGGTAGTAGCAACCAACTACGAAGAAAAAAATACAAGCATATATCAAATTTCAAAGTAGTAAAGCCTTTTTTATATAGATTCATTTTTGGCACTACTAATAGGAAATTTAAAAGGAGATGTGGTAGTTTTAAATGTTGTAAAATGTTCTCCCACCGGTATCATCATTAAAACATAACAATAGAGAAAAGAGACAAACCTAAGCTAAAAAATAAGAGCATACATTGAACTTCAACATAGTACAGCTCCCACTATAGATATCTATTTGTACCTTTACTGATGAGGAATCCAAGAGGAAATATAGTAGTTTAACACCTTCTAAAATTATCTCTCACTAATATCAACATTAAAACTTAACAATAAAGAGAAGGTACAAACTTGGGCTAAAAAACAAGAAAAAGACTGAAACTTTAAAAGATAGAGCTCCCTCTATAGGTGTTTTTGCTACACTGTTAGTTTGGAATCGAAAAGGAGATAGAGGAGTCTCAAATTCACCAGGTGTTCCTTCTCTAGCAGAGATAACACGTGATTCCACACACCAATAGTGGCACTGTTGCATGGTTCCACGCGCTACTGGGATTAACTACCAACCTTAAAAGGTTTTCAACAATCCCTAGACAACCCCAACAAACTTAAAAGGTTGATTCCTAACCCCAAACCATTTAATTGATAAATTATTTGTTTTTAGGACAAAACTATTAATTGTGAGTATGTTTTTTGGATTGTTTAATGATAATTTATAATTGATTGAGTTGTTAGAACAAAATTTATTGATTTTTTTTAGTGTAGCCAAGTCTCTTAAAACACAAAGTATATTTTTATATTTTAGCATATTAAAAAAATTATAAAAATATTCTTTTTATTTTTACATATATTTTTGGATTTAGTAACTTGTTTATTAAAGTCATGAGAACTTAACCTACATTTTAAAAATATAAAAAATAATATTTTTTTCCCAATATCAAGGATTACAAACTTAGACATTAGACATATTCTTGATATTAAAAGAAAAAAATTAAAAATTATGTTCTTATATAGCTAGGTTTCAACCTGAAAAGATAAGGACCTCCTTACCAAGAAATACTTTTCTTAAACTTTAGACAGACAAATGACTAGAAAATGCAACAATACATTTGTTTATATTAGATAAACAATTAATGCATCTTACATTAGATAAGATGTACTAGGGGTGATACGTCTTCCCTATACACAATCGATCCTCTTATCCAGATACTAGACTAATTAGGGTTCTTAGTAACCAAAATATTAGAAGGTGACTTTCTTTTTTATTTTACTAATTAAAAACAAGAATTTCTTGTCATTTCTATCCATATCAATCCTAATAATCTTTACTTGAAAGAACGATTGTCACGACACAACACACATGTAACAACATTAATGAGAAAATGTCATTAATAAAAATGGTAATACTATTAGATGTTGAGATAGTAAAGACACGATAGTAAAGACATTTACAATTACCTCTCTATACACAGTAGTCTATGGAATAAAAGTGGTAATGCCATTAGATATTGAGATCACTTTTTGAGAGTTTTAAAGAAAGCAAAGCTAAAAGAGATTGAAAAGGCCAAGTTACATTATGAGCAATTGAATAAAATAATTAATTAAAAGAGGTTACCATCCATTTTCCATAATTAGTTATACCAAAATAGGATGCTCAAGATTTATGATAAGAATGCTCTCCTAGATAATTTAAAGAAGGTGACTTAGTTATATAATAGATTATTCTAATACCACAAGAAGATAGAAGCAAGGAGGCAAGCTATTATGCAAGTCTTAAATAGTCAAACAAGATTTTTCAAGTAAAACACTTATTTTATCTAATTAAATAAGGGTGATCTCCCTAAGCTTATAAACTTTGATGTTGTAAAGAAATATCATGCATGAATATAATAATGTCATCAAAACTAATAAAAATGAAAATTCAAGCTCGATATCTTTTTACATGTATCTTGTCGGTTGTTCTTTTATCACAATTTCCTATATTTCTTGCTTATTCTCAAAAGATGCAAATAAATCCTCTTAATCATATATTTCATGGTCTTATATTAATATGGTTGATAAGCTAGTAAGCCTTAACAAGATAACTTTATAGTAAACATGATTAGATTTACAAAAACCTCCCTCCTAAATATTTGTGTCTTATTTTTTTTAACAAAACCTGAATTGCATTTTGATTTTAAAAATAACTTGATGTTTATTTAAAAGCAATGTTTGACATTTCATTCCACCATCTCATGGAATGAGATGGAAAATATATTAAAAAATAAAAAAATGCTTAGGTCGGTGATTATGATCCATTATGTGTCATCTAAATACCATGAGATGGAAAATATATTAAATAAATAAGAACATGTTTAGGTTAGCGATCATGATCCATTATATCTCATCTATATAGAAAGAGGTAACCTACCTTTTGATGGCTACTAAAACAAAAAAAATTCTTTTTTAGAAACCATGTACTTTTTATATACCCATCCTACCTTGAATAAAATATATTTTACATTGACATCATCAATAATAATACATATTAGGTTTAAAAGTCATGAAATCATGATAAAAATCTCTTTACTAGTTTAAACAAATTGCGTCGGAATTCATGTTTAAAATAAAGAAAGTGTTTCTTTGATTTTAAGTAAAAAAATACATATGTCCCTTGTTGTCACACTTTGAGCTTAAGAAAATTCTTAGCAACTATAATCCAAACTTGTGATAAAATAGGGTAATCTGCACCCAAAAATAGTGAATCAAGAGGAACAATTGTTATGATTAGGATGAAAATCCTTATTAAATGTACTTAAATTCTGGAATGAACAAAATAATAAATCAATACGCGAAACATTAGCCTAATAATAAATCATGTAAAATTTCTTATTAGGTAAAAACATCATTTTAAAAGAAACATTTTGTGAATTGGGTTAAAAATACATGGAAAAATATAATGAAGCTTTGAATAAATTAATGTGTGGTTTTTCATGCAAATAATGTTGATCGTTAGTATAAAATTTATGTATAATTGCATAATTTTTAATAAAAAATGGTTAAAAATTTAAGGGAATTTATTGTGATTAGAGATGAAAATTATTGTTAAGTTGGTGTGAAAACCTTAATAAATCAAAGAATAAAATTGTGCACAAAAATATTGATGGTCAAGTAAAACCCGTACTTAATGATAAAATTTTAAATAAAAAATTTAGATAAATTTTATTGCAATTGGTGAAGAAAATGTTTTGTACAAAAATTGGATGAAATAATAAAAATTATCTATATGAAAAGAAAACCAATAAACAGGGATTTGACAAAAAAATGCACATAAGCCATAAATGAGTGGCATTTTAGTAATATTTATGAAAAAATCTCTTCCTTTTTCCCTCAAAATTTCCACCAACTACTCATGAAAGAAGTTCTTCGAAAACTTCATTTTTCTTCTTCAAATTTCCTTAGTTTAGGAGCATGGGAGTTTGATAAAGTGTTTTCTGTCCTTAAACTAGTGAGTTCTATAGAGAGAAGGACAATTTCGGATTTGTTTTTTGAGAGGACAAGAGTTCAAAGTAAAGAGAAAGGAATATTTGAAGATTTTTGAAAGAAGTTTGCTAAGTTGGGTATTTGGTGGTGATAATATATTCTTCTTGCTTTAAATACTTTTAAATTCTTGAATTTGGATAGGGGAATGAAAATCACATTTTGAAATTATTAGGGTTTATACTTGATTTATAGAAATGATAAATTGAATTTTTATTTGTTAAATTTGGATGTGATAACATATTTATAAAACAAATTGAAGGAATTATGGTTAATTATAGGTTTTACTATGAGCAAGTTTATAAAACAAATTGAAGGAATTATGGTTAATTATAGGTTTTACTATGAGCAAGTTGTTAATTTTCATAATTGAGGGAGTTTTGAAAAATTGGCCTTTTGATTTAGGTTGTTTTGGTTTGTTATGTTATTGTGATGAATTATGTGCTTGAGTATGATTATAATAGTGGTGGAATTGGTATATGTGTATTTGATTAGGGATGGTAGTATTTGAGAAGCATGCAAGTTTAGAAATTTTTATGTTAGAATTTTTTTTTTAAAGAAAGGAGTTTTATAAGGAATTGGTTGAATTTCATGGACCTGATGATAGGAATGAAAATTCAAGAAAAAATTAAAATTAAATTAGGGAGAAATTAGTCAATTAGGGCATTTGAAAAATGAAGAAAATTGGTTTAAATTTTTATGAGGTTGTATGATTATTTAATAACTATGTATGGTAAATAGTGTTCAGATCAAATTTTGATTTGAGTATATAATTTACATTATGGGTATATGTTGGGAGAGTATAACCATGAAATTTTGGAAACCTTGAATGTGTATAAATATATATTAAATTGAAGTGGAATTATGGTTAAATGTGTAAAGCATATGTATGGAAACTTAGAATTGTGTAAATTGTAAAAGCAAGCATGATTGTCATGCTATGAAAGTATACTAATTGTATAAGAAAATACTTAAGTAGAGTTATGTATTGTGTTTTTTATATTGAAGGAAATATGCTTAGATTATTAATTGTGAACATTTTGGGTGAATAATTGACCTTTATGTTAGACCAAATTGTGTTGCTATAATACTCATTTATTGGATAATAATGGAATTGGAAACTTAGTTTGATAATGAAATTTTTATAAATTGATGAACTTATGAATTAAATTTATTGAAATTAGATTATTATATAATTAAAAAGTGGTGGGCATGTTTTGAAAAAAAAAAGGCATAGGAATATGGATTGTTAGGTGTTATTTGTGTGTGTCTATATATGTTGGATTGTGACTAAATTAAAAGAAATTGGTAGTATGAATATATTTTGTTTGTTTTGATATTCAACTAATTTTAGGCAGGTTGATATTTCATTACAAATAATGTTTTTGTAATTTTGTTAGAAATTTTTTATTAAGATAATATGTGAGAAATTGTATGAATGGAAATTACATATTTTCCAATTAAATGGAAATTTATTGAAATGGTTTATATATTCTATATTGGGTAAATTTACACATTTAAATAATAAATTAAGAAAGATATGGCAAGTTATGAGTTTTGTTAAAAATTGGCTAAATTGTTAGTTTAGGGGATTTTGGAAAATTTGAGATGTCAACCATGGTCAAATGGTCAATTTGCATTCTCTTAAATGATTTGGATGCTAGAGGATAATTGTACATAAGATAATAGTAGGTTATTATATAAATTTTGAAAGTTTAAGTGCATAAATTTAAAAAATTTACATGTTTAGTTAAATTGATTTTGTTGGAATTGAATTTGGTTGATATGTTTCAATATAAAAAAAATGTAAATTTGATGTGTTTGAGCATAATTGAACAGATTAAGAATATAGAAAAAGTGAGGAATTGTGTGTGTTTGGAGTGGGGATATGTAAGTGTGGAAAACTATATATTGAATATTAATTATTGGTTTGTAATGTCTTGGTTGTTAAATTGATAATTTTAATGGTGTAAAAGTCTTTAGTGAGGATTTATTTTGATGATATGAATATTGACTAGTGAAATGTAGTTGACTAGTGAAATGCAATGGAAAATTGATGTTTAAGATAAATATTTGATTTTTTGGATGAATGGTATGGAAATTTTTATGGGTGAATTTTAAATTAATGATGTGAACATTAATGGTTATTGTTTTTGAGTTATAGGAGAAGTGTTCAAAGCCAGACCCGACTTCTTAAGAGCTTATGTAGCATGAGTTTAAAGTAAAAGTTACTCTTGTTACCTTTTTAATTATTAAAATGTCTTTGTAATTGTTATGTTTTCAATGCAAATTATATGTTTTGTGTTAATCCATTTGTCACAGGAATTTATGCTTATAAGGTGGCAAAATTTATATGTAATATGTAATCGACCACAACAATGGTAACCCATGCATTAATTGTAATTAATCAAAATAATGGTAACTCATGTATGAATTGTAATTTATTGCAGTGTCAGTAAGCCATGTATGAATTGTAATCAACCGTAACAACAAATAATTCACATATGATCTTAAATCAATTACAATGATGAAAATTCATATATGAGTCATAAAGTGGCCAAAATATGGAACCTATAAAAATTGGATTAGATAATTGTTTCAATGGAGACTAATGTGATTGATGGAAATAATAATTAGTCGTTTGGGTGAAGGTTATGAATACAAATATGTGAATTTTTTGACCATTTGGATGGAGACTAATATGATTGATGGGTATTATAATTGGTTGTTGAGATAAAGATTGATATGATTGATGAGTTTCATAGTCGTTTGTTAGAATAAAGGATTTTAATACAGATATATGAACTAGTGGGCTATTTGGACAAAACTTAATGTTATTGATGGATATCATATTTTGTTGATTGGATAGTCTTGAGACTATGGACACAAATATATGAATAGTTAGCCATTTGGATGAAAAATATGGATATAAATATGTGGGTAATCAATTGTTTGGACAAAAGCTTAAATAATATTATGAAAATGTTACTTACAAGGAAGACAATTAATATAAATACATTATGCTTATAGAACAGAAAAATAATATCATGTAAATTATACCTGCAAGGCAAAGAAAAAAAATTAAATTGATCGCAACGACCAAATTTATAATATGAAAAATTAAATAGACTACAATGAAGGAATAATGCATGAAATATTAAATGGATCATAATGACATAATGTAATATGAGAAAATTAAATTGACTACAATGATGGAATTTAAAATGTGATATCTGAATGGGACATAATGATAAAATTTAAAATATGATATTTGAATTGATCACAACAGTGGAATTTAATATGTAATATTTGAATGGGAAATAAATATGAGATGAAAAGATATTTGGATATACCATAAATGGTCATAAAGAAAATATTAAGATGAAAAAAAAATTGAATGTGCTATAAAAAGGAAAAAGGAATACTTTTTATGGAAAAATATATAAATGAGTCAAATGGGCATAAAACATATTAAGAATGAAAGAAATATATGGATAAACAAAAAATAAACAACAAATATATTGATTTTGAAAAATAATATAGATAAACCATAAGAAATATAATAGATGGTAGAAGTATAATTAATATTGATAAGCAACAAATGACATAAAGGGTTGATATGAGTTGATATGAACTAAATGGCATAATTAGTTAGAAAAGATGTAATAAATATGTGAAATGAAAAAACATGAATGTTGACATTTTTTAGAAGGTATTATATGATTAATAAATCTAAAATTTAATTAAATTATAAGTTAAAGGTATGACATGGAACTAAAGAATCCTAAAATAGATTTAAGTACAATCTAGGAATATTAAAATGAAAAGTGATATGGAATATATTATATGATGAATTCAAATATAATGTGGATTTGATATACTTGTGCAAAGAAAAATGATATAGATGGAAAATGACAAAACAAGTGTAATTCAAGGAGGGGGGTGATAAAAACCAAGTTAGGTTTGAATTTAATCATAAAATATTTATTGACTAGTTTTGCAAGATGAAGTATATCTCTCAAAACATGCATAAAATGAGTTGAAATTTTACAAGGATATACTAGACATGTTGAACTATATTTTAGTATTTTTTTTTTCATATCAAATGGAGCTTGGGAACATATTATTTTAGATAGTTAAAGTTACTAGATAAATCTTATTAAATTTACCAAATTAGACCTTTATGTATTGTTTGGGACATATCTAGAGTTACAGATGCAATTGTGCTGCGATTGAAGTTGTGTTATAAACTACACATCTCAAGATTTCCAACCATATATAGCAGACATAGTAATTTATATAGACTAGAAAGAATGATGTGTTTGAATTCAAGATAGAAAATCCGCCAAAAATGTATGAAAATTTGAGATTTAGGCTATATGGAGGATTTTTAAAAAATTTAAGAGTTTACATGAAGACTTTGTTTTTATTATCATATTTTATTTATATATTTAATTCTAAATAATTATTGTTAATTTGGGTTTGTTCTAACCCATTAGATATTATTTAGGGGTTTATTTTATTATTTAACTTATATTAGTCGATTACTAGTTTAGGCTATTAGCTTACAACATAAAAAAGATCTATTAGAATTAGTTAAAGTAAACTATAATATATTTTTCTTGCGGCAAATTTCAGCAATAAGTTCAAGAATAAACATTATTTTTCTTTTTAATTTGTTTTGTGAAAAAACAATTTTTTTTGCAGGGACAAATATTATATATTGACTTATCAAAAATTAATTAATTTTATGATGTCATTCACATATTTAGGATTCTTATATATAAGTTTATCTTTGGGTCTAAGTCATTTTGCAATGCCTTTGGTTCTTTGGTACAGGGTTACATCTAGGTCAAGGTTCAATCAAACCTGATTTTTGGCTTTTCATGTTGTTATCTATTTTGTTGGAGGTTGCTTCATCAAATTATCAAGAGGTCCACATTAGTTGGTATCAAAACTAGACTTAAAAATCAGGTTATATCCTTTATTTTCTTCTTTCTAGTTCTTATTTCCTTAGCTTTAATTATCTTTGATTCAGTTTTTTATTATTTCATGTCTAGAGCTTATTAGTTTGCATTTAAAGTTCCTTAAAAAAATATGTTATTTTAGTTTGTTGTTGTCTTAGAATATACACGTGGCATAAAGAGTCAAAAAAGAAAATAAAGGAAAAAACATCTAAAAGCTATTTTTATAGAATCTATATAGTATATAAATAAGGGATAATTTGGACCAAATCATTTTAGAAAATTCTTAACTTTTACTTACTGGTTCTAGAAGTTCTACTCCCATCCCATATAAAATTTGAGCTCATCTGAAGATCATTTACTATAAAACTTTTTGTAATTGTTCATATTCATATCAAAAGGAAATTTTGGATCAATATATTCATAAAGTTCTAAAAAATTTTACTATGGTTTGTAAGGTTTTATTCACATCCCATATAAAATTTGAGGTTATTTGGAGTTTGTTTGCTATATAAACAAAATTATTCGCATCAATAATTCAAATTTGTTTTGTTGCATTATTTTTAATTATGACATTATAATAACATCATAATTGATATATTTAGGTATCATTAATTTTTTTTTATATAGCCTTTACATCTTTTTTCTTTCATGTCTTAAAAAACATCTATTTTTTGTATAAATTCACTTGTTACTCTTGAAATTATAATCGTAATTTTATCTTTGTCATATATATATATATATTTGGATATGCTATTAAGGCTTTTATATTGGAATCAAAATCATGATATGACATTTTGTTTTTTTTTTAATATCTTTTAATTAATAATATGAAAAAAAGGAACTCGTAAAACTTATAACTAATCTAATATAAGGATGTTTTGTAAATTGCAATCACTATTTTGTAAATAAAAATCCATTATATTCTTAAAAATATTAATATATATATATATTAAAATTATTTATATAATTATAAAATGAATGTATTAAAATTCTTTAAAAAAACATGAATTTTATGTAAATTAACTATTCATGAATTGTTTTCTATAATAATTGGAGGAAAAAGTTTAAAATTCCTATAAATATCTGCAATATGATATTAAAGCATTACAAAAATGAATAATAGTTTTTTACTTTTATTGCTATAAATATCTATAATATAATTTGGGATCTTGCCGATTAACAACTTCCTGTTTCTTAATTGTTTTTAGAAGAGTTCTAATTTAGGGACTGAAAAATAATAAAAATAAATTTTTAAATTAAATTAAAAATTGTCAAGATATGCATGAGTTAGCCATATATTTCTTTTGTATATTATATTTTAGTTCTTTATCTTTTAATTTGAGCAAGTATATTATGCTTTAGGTAACCTAATTTTATCTAATTAGGTTATTAGAGGATGTAATTGAAAGGAAAAAAATAAAAAAATTTAGATAAAAAAATAAAAATAAAAATAAAATGCGACTCCTGTAATTTAGTTGTTTTATTAATGGGTGCTTTGTAACAGAACTCTAATGGTGAAGCGGTACATTACTCTTATGTTTTGAAAAAGATAAAAGTGATACAAACAATTGACCGAATTCATGACCTACTTATATAAACATTTAATTTTTATTTTATTTTTTTTATAATTAAGGAAGCTACGTTTTAAATGTGGGATCCTAATAATTAAAAGTGAAAATTGAAGCATCAGTAATATCATAATTTAATTTTTGTGAAAGAAGGCAAGAATAGAAAGGATCAAAATGAATTTATTCACTTAGATGATTCATTTTATAATTTAATAAAAAAAAGCATAGCATATTATCTTTGTAATTTGATTAATTTTTGAATTTATATATGTAAATATTCGTGTGCGTTAAGAGTTGGAATCGATAATTAAGGCAACTCAATCATGATCCTTTTAAATTTTAATTGCGATTTTTTGTAATGAGCATTAGGCAGTCAAATGATTAAGTGGTGGTTACAGACCATAGCTTGAAACTTAGGGATGGGGCATAGTGGTGGATGAAAGAGGCTGGTGGTGGACACGAGCAACTCTTGAGGGTGCTCAAGTCAAATGGCCAGCCGGGGAATAAAAAGGACCACCAAATCCAGAGCGTGCATAAACTGAAGCAAACATATTGTCAACAATTAGGTTAAACCAGGAAACTACATAAATGTGCGTGCATGTAAGTGAAGTATAAAAGGAGGGTTTTTTTTTTTAATGACGCTGATGTGCTATACTAGCTAGCATGATCAGTAAGTCAAATCCAGGGACCTGCTTTTATGGAATATAAATGTTTTTTTTTAATGGAATATAAGTAGGAAAAGCTAGCTCAAGCTTGTTGCTATCACATAGGGATCAAGAATGGTCCGTATACTACACAAGCAAGTTGCAAGTTGTAAGTTGCCGCTTCGATGCATACTATAGAAGTTGCAAGTTGAAAGTCAGCAACCAAGTTGCAAGGAAAATAACCTTTTGGCTTTTCTTCTAACTCTTATGAGTTTCAAACATTTGCTCTTCTTGCCGAACTCACCAAAATGGTTTCTCCTTCATGTACTTAATTTTGTCCAATAGAATCCGAATCCGAATCTCATAGGTTCTTTATCATATGAACGAGGCAAGAGGCAAGAGGCAAGAGCTTACACTCGCATGAGAACAACATGGCGTTTTCAACAAAGACAGAATGGTGGGCAGCTCCACTTTGTATTGATTGAATTCACTTTCCAAGTCATATGCATGATTCTCGATTTTTCAGCATCTCTACAAAGACGAAATGGTGTATTTTACTTGTCATTAATTTTTTTTTTTATCCAACGTACTTGTCATTTATTTTTCAACACGCATGTATTGAAGCCATTTCCGGACAGTCTTCTGAACTTGAAGCCTTCAGAAGATTTAAATTGTATCCCTAAAACATAGGAAACGCGGAAATTAGAGCAACGCTTTCATTGAACTTGAAGTCCGTCCTTACTTGTTTCTAGTCATGGAGTTTTAATTTTCTGTATTAATTATATTCTAATATTTAATTGATAAAATATATTTATAATTAAGTTATATTTAATTAATTATCTCATTTTGATTTATAACTAATAATTCTTATGTGTATGACCCATTAGGTTCTATAATAAGATAATCCAAATATAAATCACAATCCTAAATAAAATAAAATGAAATAAATTAAATAATTTGATTTATTATCAATTCAATAATTGATTAATTTATATTTTAAGCTCAAGTATAATGTCTAGCAACCTATCATGATCTTTTAAATATTAAAAAAGTTATAGTTTGTTTAACTTAACCTTTCAATGACTAGTTTCTTAGTATTATTATTATTATCCTTTTATCGTGAATATTTTGATTTAGATATTATAACATGGAGTATATTTGCTTGATTAAAGTTTGTTCTCAATACAATAGTCATTAATTATTTGAATAAAATTTAAAACTCTTTTTAAATTTTATTCCACCTTGATCAAAGATTTAACAATCAATACTATTTGAAAACATATAAAATATTTTTTTCTAATTCACCTAGGATGATGAATTCTCTATTGATTACTCACATATATTCATATAGTTTATGTTATACCTAATATTTGCTTATTTGTTACCCTTTATTAGAACAACATGTAATTAGGATCAAATCATAACTTGTCTTATATAAGATAACTTAGTAATCTCAATTCTAAGAATCACTTACATAATTGTAGTTCAAGTCTTTCCATAGTCATATTATCTAGAATACTCATATGAGTCAATTCAATGTATATGTCATTTGACAAGTACCTACATATTAATTTCATGAATCTTTTATACCTTAGTTCATGAGAGTAACTGCTTTTTTTCTTTTTAAAAAGAAACATAATATCTTTTGGTCTCAACAACTCTAATTAATATTTAAAATTAATAGAACATTAACTAATAACATTTAGGAATAATGTTTTAATGCAATTGAAATCTCATAATTATAATAACTTTATAATTTCCTTTGCAAAGCATTTTTGTCTCAGAGATTTTATCTTACTCAAGATTCATTTATTAAACATTGGGTTTAGTAAAAAAAAATGAATATTAAAGATAAGAAAATCTTTATTAATAATAAATATGTTTTACATGATAAAATTAATTCTCCATGTAACCAACCAATTGGCTGTATAAACCCCTAAACTAAAATTCAAAGAATTTGAATGGGAAACACTAAACTAAATATAAATAAGTTTAAATTCAAATAAAATAGTTGTAGATTTCTAAATTTAAAATTTATAAATTTATGTACTTAAGTGGAAATTCTTGACAGAAAAATAAAACACTAGAAACAAACAAATATGCCATAAGTTTTGGTGAAATATTTCTAAAAGTTTAATACTAAAATATTGAAAAATATAGTTATTAAACAATGCAAAATATTATCGATGAAGGGGCAACTACTTAAAAATAACACTGAAGCAAAACATAGTGATATTTTTATAAATTTGATAAACAAATCACCTTCCTTTCTCTTAAATAGGTTGGTGGCTAGAATGCCAAAAAAAGAGAGAAAGAGTTCAAAATTTTCTTTAAGTTCTTCTTCTTTTCTCTATAATTGAAGGTGAGACTTGGTTTGATAATATTTTGTGTGAAGATTGGTTAAGGAAAGACACATAAATTTCCCTAGGAGTGGGGGAAAAATCAAAGGATAAAGTCTTAATAAGAGAAAGAAATAAAATTTGAAGAGAGGAGCAAGGAAGGAGAAGAAAGTTGTAAGGAATTCCCTATTTTAGTCCTAAATTATTGGGTAAAGTGTGTTAATTACTCAATTTCATGTTAATGTTTATTTATATGCTTAGGGGAAGAAATCCTTAATTTATCTATGTTAGAGTTTTTTAGTGATACAAGGAAAATAGATCTTTTCATGTTAAATGTTTCAAGTAATAAAGATTAAATTACAAGATAAAGTATGATAATAAAGAAAAATTAAAGGAAATTCATGGATAACCTTAAACCTAGGGCCGACTATAAGAAGGGATTTAAGGAAAGGAAGGATTAAGCTTAAGCTATGTGAAATTGTTTGATATTTTGATGTATACATATGACAAATATGACATGGGATAAGTACTTGGGTGAAAATATTAGGTTCTATATAATTTTGGAAGGAATAGGAGATGTGTGTGACACGATCAAAAGATTGATATCTTCTTCTAATTGTAGACAAGATTGAGATTGAATCACAGGGAAGTTAATTATATAAATTATAAACAACAATAATACAATAACAATAGTATTAATAATAAAAAGAAGAAGAAAAGGTTGATGAGAACTTTGAGATAGAAGATCAATGTCAGAATTAAACAATGATAACAACAAATGTTAATGTTAGAGGATCCACTAATAGTATTTTAAACAAGTATAGTATAAACTCTATACTACTCAATTGAAAACACACACAAAGAAGGTTCCAATCAAATCATAAGTTATTAATATGATTACATTAATTATCTTATCCAAATAATATTAATGCTTGTAAATGTTATCAGACATTCATGATATAACTTATGTTAACAACAAATCCAGTTTCTTTCATAAAACAAGTGTCGGTTACACCATACAGTTGAGCTATGAAAGTGCCAAGTATTTATTATATCAAATGTTATACAACATAAATCTAGATTAATCATTTAACAAGTAAAGTATTAAGAGTGAACAAGATAACAAATACAAAACATGTTAGTATCAAACATTAAAGTTCATGTTAAGTTTACACTATACTTATTCTTACACCATTAGTATAACCTTTTCACCTTGACATAATAAACTTAACTAAACATAATGAAAGAGAGAAACATAAATAAACAAGATAAAAGTTAACTAAGTACACGAAAGGAATTGAAAGGCATAAACAAGATATTAATAAAAACCAAACTTAAACATTACAAAAATACAAAAAGAAAAAGCAAGAGTATGATCTTAATCTAGAAACCGACATACCTAAATACATGACAAATACCTCTTTTTATAGGCTAAAATTTAAAACTATTGATTTGATGACTAATTGTTGAGTGGGTGACCAACTCTTCATTTAGTAACAATCCTTATCTTTTTGTCTGAACAAAACATCATTAATAATGTTGGAATTTGAAATCAACCTTACTTATGAAAGTTCTAGGAAATTATCTCAACTTTTTAGAAGAAAAAAAATTAAGGTCATTTGAACTTTTAGAACTCAAGATATGGGCTAAACACTGAATAATGTCTAGGCTGCAAGACAAATTTAAACATCTATGTTGTTGCTAAGATTTGGATTTCCATGAAAGCTTTAGGTCTATGTCTTAGCTTTTCATCCATATAAAGTAGATATAAATTCAAGTTCTTCAGCTCTAATTATGATCCAAAAACTAAATAGTGTTCTGGTTTGGACTAAACCAACATCTCTTTTCTAAGCTTCACCTCTCTTTATCCTTTCAATATACTTTAACTCATCAATCAATCCTTTTATTTATATAATATGCTTGCATTTAGGATGGATATTTACCATAAATTAAAGGTATCTCATGGTATCAAACTTGTTAACATGTTATTATAAAACATGCTTTAGTTAAAAAGTTATTGATACTTCAAATGCAAAATAATGATATAAAACCTTGATAAAAATATATTTTTAAGTACTAATTAGTGTGTTGTGAAGTTAAAAGTAGCAAGTTGAGTAATTAGGAGCGTATGAAGAATAGGAGTTAGATTAAGTGGAATTAGATTTTTTTTTTTAAAAAGAAAAAGCATAAAATTGTTACTAGGCTTAAAGCCAACCATGAGTAAAATAAGGGAAATGGAAGAATTTAATAAAAATTGATGTAAGAGTATATTAATTGATAAAATTATATCGGAAGTAAATTGTGAGATTGATGTTAGGGTTGAGCATATTTGTGTCATGTTATTTGACTTGTTGAGAAACATGGTTTTATAATAAGAAAATGAATGAAAGAGTTTAAAATGTGTGTGCAGGTTGACATTATGAAATGATGCATATAATATAAATTGTTAAATGTCTTAATAAGGTTATGAAAGTAGAATAAAGGTTTATAAAGTGTATGAGTTGTCAATTGTTTAAATTGCTAGATTGTTGGTTAACATATTGGGTACAATTTAGAAATAAAGTAATTTGGGCTAGGAAAGTAAAATAAGAAAATAGAGGATGAATGGAACATGAAAATTGACATATTATACATGTTATAATGTAAAAATCATGCATAAATCATTATACATGTGTTAAATTTAATTAGTAATGATGAAGTTGGAAAGTAGTAGATGTAAGTTGGGTTGAGGTATTGGAAAGTATTAATATGAAGTCTAATCTTAGAATCTGAAACATAAAGTAGGAATAATAGAAAGAAAGGATCAATTAGTGAGCAATAAGAAAAGTAGATTAAAATGGAACATAAAGACTTGATATCAAAATTAATCTTGTTCTTAGGAATTTTTATGACTATATATGGCTGATAGGAAGATAATATAAATGTTATACATATACATTAAAGGTGAAAAAAGATTAATTAATATTGTTGTGTAATCATATCAATATAAAGATTATGGATCAAAGTTAATGAGAACTTTAATGTAAAGAAATATAAAATGGGCATTGTATATATTAAAAAAACTAGGGATTAAATAGAAAGGTGATGGGAATAAAAAATGAATTAATTGAAAAGCTTTGAAATTTAAGAAAATAAAATATGAAATAAGATATATTGATGTCATTTGAAAAGGGGTAACATGAATGTAAATTCATGAAATTTTGAAATTGATATTAATGTCTTCTTTTTTAACGAGGCATTGTAGTTGGATCTTCGGTAGAAGAAGCTAAACCGTTTGGAGGAGCAAGTAGGTACTCTTCACCTTATAGTTTTATTTGAAAGAATGTTGTCCTTAAATTACTAATTTATATTATATTTTTCCAATTTAATAAAGAAATTAATGGATGAGAAATAACAAAAGGAAATAATAAATGGAAAATATCAAAAGGAGATAATAAACAAGAAATATTAAAGAATTATAAAAGAAAAATGATAAGTTAGCCATATAAGTAGGGGCTATTGATTAGAAAGAGATAAGTTGGTCATACGAGCAGGGATTAGTGACTGAAAAATAATAAGCTGGTCATATAAGTAGGGCTACTGATAAGAAAATAATATGTTATCTATATTAGTGGGTACCGATCAAAAAGAGATAAACAAATCATATAAGTGGGGGCTACTAATGAGAAAGAGATAAATTAGCCACATGAATGAGAGTTACTAATCAAAAAATGATAAGTTAGCCACATGAGTGGGGACTACTAATTAAAAATAGATAAATAGGTGTTTTGATGTCATGATCACACAAATAAATTGCTTAGCTTAAATAAAAAAAGATAATATAAAGCAAATAAAGGGTCAATCCCACGAGAACGCTCTAGTTCAGGTCTTTATGCTAGATGATTCAAAGTATATGGGTTTTAAGGTTATTTAGGCTATATTATGGTAAACAAAATAAAATAATCAAACTAAATTCAATAACTTTAAAACTTATCAAGAGAAAAACATTGGTCTCAAGTGAATGTCCACCTACAAAAATCAAAATTGATCACTGAAATGATACGTTAATTTATATTCTAAATATCTGTCTTTTGTTAACATTAGTCAGTAAACCAATTCACAGCACAACTAACCCTAACTATTAAATAATCATAGTGCTTGTACTAGTAATTTAATTCAATAGCAACCTTAAGAACTAGATAGATTGATAAATCTAGAAAATATAATTATTTGCAGTCTATGTTTGATTTAATTGAATATTTTCCTTAAGATATCCACCATAATTATTAAACTTAGTTGTTTCATAAGTTTAAATACCACAACTTCAGTTTTAATAACAAACTTAGCAATAGATTGGTTTAGAATAATAATTTAGAGTTCGCTCTAACAATCAAACTATATAATCATAGGAAATAAGCAAAGTAAAACAATCATATTTATCATATAAACAAAAAAAAAGATATAATAGATCTCATATTTTCTTCAACTCTAAAGGTTTTTGTATCCTTTCAATCAAGAAAAATAATTTAGCCTTTTTATGTCTATCAAAAAACTAATGAAGAGAACAAATGAGAACATAATTTGGAATATAGAAGAACATGGTGGAGTTTTCTTCTTCTTTTAGGTTGCCCCTGCTATTTCTTTCTTTCTTTCTTTTTATTTGATATGAAACCATAATCCTCACATCCCTCCAATCCTCTAATCCATTTGTGTCCTAGAAAAATAGTTATTTACAAAGAAGATAATCTAAATTTTAGTAGTACATTAATTATTTTTCTAAAAAAAAAATAGTCTTGCATGTCCTCAAGCTTTGAATTTGAACTTAGAAAAGTTAACTTACATAACTAAAGATCTTTTCCATATGAAGAAACAATTTCCCTCTTGGTTTGGATGCTTTGGAAGTAAATTTGACTTATTTCTTCATAAAACCTAACTATTGGCATACTTTATGAGTTATCTACGAAAACTCCTATCTCTCTCCTATGAGCACCTTTTCTTATAACATTTGGTAAGCTAATAAATCCTTCAGTCAGGAATCCAACAAAATTGAATTTAAATCAAATAAACTTTTCTAACTCAAGATATTCAAATAAGAATGGTCGAATGTTAAAATTGGTATAATACAACACTTGTAATAAGTCCAATTGGTATATCTAATGGATCATTTGATGATGCTCATTGTTCGCATTAAAATTTTAGAAAGAATCATTTTCGTTAAAGAATTGAGATAAAAAAAAATAATGAAAGTCTGCTATTTCATTATGATCTCATTAAGTCAAACCAAACTAGAAACATAAAATAGTATATTTTAAAATTTTAAACAAAGTTGTAACAAAAATCTCATTTATTCTAAGGATAGAATCTTATGTTATGATTTCATCAAGTCAACCCAAACTAGAAATATAAAATAGTGTATTTTCAAAATTTTGAACAAATTTGTACCAAAGATATCATGTATTCCAAAGATAGAATCCTTGCTTTTCTATGAAAAAAAATGGAAAATGATAAATGAAAGAAAGAAAAATGAAAAAAAAATAAAAGAGAAGAGAAAAAACTTTACAAGTCATCATAAAAAAGTGTCATGTGTCCAAAATTAATTATGTTTTGCTTATTTCTTAACGCAAAGACATCAAGAGCCATGAATATATTATAAAGGCAAATAATAAACTTAAAAATTATAAAAACAGAGTGAACCAAATTAATACAGTATAGGGACATCTTCGAGCTTTAATCCTAATAAAATTACTAGGCTTGTTAACAATATATTCTAATTAAGATATTCAAACTTAAATCTAAGCCAAGGTTGAGATATATAATTATAATGGATAACTATAACCTTTTTTACAATCTCAATATGTTTCCTATATATTTTTATATACAAACCCAAGTAATCAATTATAATGTGCTTATGGTATAAGAAAAGATGAGTTTCATACTTGTTTCATTAAATTAAGGAAGAAATTTCTTTCAAATTGATTCATTTTCCTTCATATTTGTTATAATATTAATTAATTAATTACCTAAGAAAATTTAATTGATTAACAATTAAAAAAAATATGTGAATTGAAATTCTAAATTACAAATATATCTTGTTCTGGGAAAAGAAATAAAAAATACATTCTTTTAAGTAAATTATCAAAATAATGACTCAATTTTAGTAACTATTTCATTCCACAATGTAGGGTATTGTTATTATGGACTTAAGTAAAAATAATGTTTGGTAAAGGATTACTATATCATGTTTATAAGTGTTTAAAAATACTAGATATATTTGATTAAATTATATTATAAGTTTCTTGAGGTATAAATTGAAAAATAAGTAATGTAATATATATATGATAATGATAATGATAATAATAATTTCAATTTGATCCCTTTTGTTCTGTTTTTAATTGTTTTTCTAGGCCTTTTTATCAAAAAAATTATAATTTATAATTTTATTTTTCAAATCAAGTTCATGATTTTTATTTTTTAAATAATAATAATAATAATAATAATAATAATAATAATAATAATAATAATAGTGATAATGATGATGATGATAAAATAAAATAGTAATGTTAGTTATGAAAATAATAGTAACACTAGTAGTGAAAGTAGTATTATTATTAGTAGTAGTTATTATTATTATTAATTTTTAATCAAAATGTAAGTATGTAATAGTAGTAATAGGAGTAATAGTGGTTATTAATAATAGTAGTAATAGTAATTTTGATCATCATTCTTTGAATTGTTATTTTTCAAAATCTTTATGTATAATTAATTTGTTTTCAATTTTATTTTTTGATATTTAATTAATTGAGAATTGAACTTCATGAATTTTTTTTCAGATTTTGGTGCTTTAGGTCTAATGATTTGAATTACAAGTTTAAAAAGTTGACACATTTTTTTAAAAAAATAGGTTTTATAATTCTCTCTATTTTTTATCGGGTTATTTCAGTTACATGATCTAAGCTACAAATTTAACAAGATATCTATGTTGGCTTTGATCTAATTAGTTTGATACAAGTTTGTCATTCTACACACAAAATTTCACATATTAAAAATATACTAAAAACAATGTGAAAATTACAATAAGAAAAATTAAAAACTCTCTTGAAGTACTTTTTACGCGCACGAATCCTCTGATTAATGATTAAATATGGATCTTGTTTTGGATGACAAGAAACTCACACAAGCCTGAAAGTTATAATCATGTGAGATCTTAACTTAATTTGATTTGATGAAAATTACTCACATAAGTCTGAAAGCTTTAAGTATCTGATATCTTAACATGATTTAATTTAATGAAGGAAAGAAATTTGATTATTTGCTTCCTTAATTTGATTTGATAAAGGAAATGACTTTGATCCTTACCTTTCATGATAAACTTGAATTTCTTTGAGAGAACTTTTAAATATATGTGTTTGGTTTTTAGTTTTTGCCTATTGTCTTTCTTCTTCTTCTTGCTTGCCTATTGTCTTTCTTCTTCTTCTTGCTTGATTTGTGAAAATGAAAGCATTAAGTATGATTTCCTTGTCTTGTTTTTATGACAAATTTCATTATGGTTAGTGTTGAGCATTTCCGGTTTGGTTCGGTTTTGAACGAACATAAACAACAAAATTATATTTTTATTTTTTTAAACCGAACCAAACCAAAAATGAATTCAAATTGATTAATTTTGATTTCGTTTGGTTCGGTTCAATTCAGTTTTTTTCCTTCTAAACTAGTTAAATCCAATGGTCCTTTACCAACACAAGTAATATTCCTCCCTTTGTTGAGTGAGTTTGATGTGGCTTTTAAAGAAACAACATTCTAGTCCCTAAAATGTTGTTTTGCCCTCCCCAAACACCCTGCTCTTGTATCACTTGTCATCTCAAATGCTGAAATTTAAATAAGAAACAAATAGAGCATAGGCCTCAATTAGTAATCAGCAAAAGTAGAAGCCTTTCTTCTATCTTTAAAAAGAAATAAGTGAAAGTACAACAAGATACTATTTAGCAAATTACTTGAGATACTTGCAACTTCTTGTAAGCAAGGGATTGTTGCTATTGGTAAAGACTAATATCAAAGATGAGATTTTTTGATGGAATAGAAATTGGAGAGGGTTTTCTTGGTGGACTTGATAGTCCTCTACTTTAGTTGTTAAAGCAACATCCTTCTTCGTTGTTCATTCTCATCCTCTCTACTTCTCTTGCAGCCTCGTACAATAAATCCCAAGTTGTTGGAGGTGAAGATCTATTCAGGCTTCCACAACTTTCAAGGGTGGAGTGAGCCATTTGACGAGTTAACCCAGTTAAGTAATCTTCTTCGTCATTCTCTATCTTAGTAAAGCCAACCACAAACTCAACAGTACAATTCAAAGAAAACCTAAAAGAACCAAATCCATAAGGAAAGAGAGAAAAATCAAAGTAGAGCAGAGAGTAAAGGAGGGGGAAAAAAGCATAGCAGAGAGTAAAAGGAGAGATATACAGAGAAGGAAGAGGGGCGACTGATAGCTAAATGTTATTTTAGGGTTAGAAAATATTTTATGTATAGTTGTTTTTTTTTTCAGTATTGACTGTTTGAATTGGTTCGGTTCGATTTGGTTTTATCGGTTTCATACTTTAAAAACCGAAACAAAATCAAATTTTTTATGATTTTTTAATTAGTTAATTCTGTTTTCTTTTCAATTTTTTTTAATTTTTTAATTTTCTTAGTTTATTGATTTTTTTTTCACCTCTAATTTGCCGGTTGTTTTCTTCACTCCTATTCTCTCCTTTCACTTCTCTCTTCATTCAAGAAAACATCTCTCCAGTGAGAAAAAGGCTTTCAATTTCCTCTCATCATAAATTTTTCTCATTTGAATCCCTTCTGTTTTGTAGCATCCTAGAGAAAGAAAAAAAGAAGATCGATGAAGATCCATTTGTGATTTCGACAACAAAGCTTCGCTTACTGGTTCTTCCTCATCTCTAATCTGATTAATGAATCCCAATTACATGCAACATTAGCCTTTTTTGCTTCTTTTTGTTGTCATCATTTTGATTTCTTCTCTTGGTATTCAAATCTGGTTTCAAAATGGTTTTGTCAGTGATGGATTGCTTTAGATGGACTTGTAAACTTTGGATCTTTTTCCATGTTATGTCTTCGTCGGGTCGCTGATAAATTATGAAAAATGTACACAGGGGTTAAAAAAGATATGGTTTTTCTATGTTTTGTTTCTCGTTTGGTTGATGAGAAAATGGAGGAATAATAGCAAAATCGACCATATTTTTACTATCAATTTTAGTTCATTATACGAGACTTGTTAATTGTAAAATACTTGGATAATTGTATTAATTGCTGTGCTGGCTGCAAAAAAACGTGGAAGATATAGAAACTGTGTTTTTTAAATAAGTTTTTTTTATTGAAATATATATTAATAATATTTTTTATTTTTAAAAAATTATTTTTAATATCAACACGCTAAAATAATTTAAAAATATTAAATATAAATTAATTTCAAGTTAATAAAAAAATATTTAAATATTTTTAAAATACAAAATTTAAATCAACAATTTATCTCTTTTATATATATATATATATAATATGTAATGTATTATAAAATGATATTTTTTCTTTTGAACGATTAACTCTATCCCTATATTTTTTTATGATAAAAATTTATAAATATTAATAATTTTATTGTATTTTAAAATTATTTAAATTTTACATAATTTTTTACTTAAATTTTAAATTAGAAAGTGTTTGAATTATTTTTGAAAAAAAATATTTATAATTTTATGATATATTTTAATAATTTAAGTTTATATTGTATTTTTTATATGGTGTAAAAAATATATTTTTGATAGTCTTAAGCAAACCCATTAATATTTTTTTTAATAACAAAAACATTATTATACTATAGCGATAAATAATAAACTGATTCTATAAGCATGTATTTATTTATCATTTTAATTGTTATGTTATATATAAAAATATTATACCCTTAAAATAGATAGATTTTGGAAACAGTTGTTAAAAAAGCACAGACCAACCCTATTATGACCTTCTCTTTCACCTTTTTATTGGGGGGTGGGCGCAAAAACCATCCTCCGTCAATCCATGGCCAAAACTAAACCACAACTCTCCGCCACCCAACTCCTCCTCCTCCTCTTTCTCCTCCTCACTACCACCGTAACAACAACCGCGTTCTCCTCCCGTACATACTCCCAGTACAAAAGCCTTTTCTCTCTCTCCCATTCTCTCCTCACCCGCGTCTCCAACCTCCGTGCTTGCCGCGGTGACATCTCAGGATCAAATCGGGCCAAGCTAATTGCGCAGAAGCTAGAGCGAGGGTTGGGTTTCGGGTTCTGGGGATTGTCTTGGTCTGTTGGTTGGGATTACGCTATAAACTACGCCTGGAGTGATTTTGATTATAGGGAATTGTACGGTGCTGTTTCGGAGATGAATGAGTTTCTGAGATTTCTGGGTGAGTTGATGCGGTCGGGATCGGAAATTGAGCGAGCCACTTGGGTTGCCGGGAATTACAAAAATGTCCTTAGAGTTGCTCAGTCGGTGTTACGACGGCTTGTCAAAGTGTTTTATCAATCGGTAATAAATAGTAACATTCTCAAGCATTTTGTACTCCTATGTTTTTATTTGTTTGATTTTTTTTATAATGTTTTTACTTGTATATGGTGCTAAATGCTATTTTTTATTTCTTTTCTTTTGGGTGGTCCGGGGGCAGGGTCCATTAAAGGAGGTGGTGGAGACTGTACAGAGAGAGGTAGTGGAGGGTGATTTGTTAAGGGACTGTCTTGAATTGGGGAGCAATGACTTGAAAGGTTTGGTTCAAATTGTTAAAGATTTGTCATCACAGTTTTATGCTTCTTCTTCTTCTACTACATCCCAGGATTATTACAATAGCGATCTATGATATATGTAACAAGGTCCTTAAAATAATCTGAAACAAATTCAGCCCGATGCAATGCAATGATTGGATTAAAATTTATTCCTATTAATGTAAAACTAAACATTATAAAAAAAAATAATAAGCCCAAAAATTAACTTAAATATACTTGAATAATAAAGATTATTGTGGCATAAGAAATCCTTGCAAAAAGAATTATTTTTTAATTGATATTCTTAGAAAGTAAACAATCCTTTATAAGAACTTTACATGTAATTAAATCCTTCCATTATAAGAATTCATAAATCATATAGAAATTTTTTTTAAACTTGTTTGCTAAAAAATTTTAATTCTAAATTTAAACAAATTATTGTCTTTTATGTAGATAATTTACTCCTACCAAATAAAAATGAAAAACTTGAAATGTTTATTATTTAGTCTAATCAAAATTTCGCTATAGTTTCAGATATCGTTCAAATAATACACGAAGATTTAGTTTGATATTTGATAGATTTACTTGTTAACTCAAACATTCAAATCACTTCAATCAATTTTTCTTGATTTCTTTGATATTTTAATTAATATTTCTAATGAATCATTTGGTGATGTTCATTTATTCAAATTAAAAATTTTAAAAGAATCATTTTCATGGAGAAATTAAAATAAGAAAAACAATAAGAGCTTCCCTATGATCTCATCAAGTCAAAGCAAACTAGAAACATAAAATAGTGTATTTTAAAATTTTGAATAAAGTTGTAACAAATATATCATGTATCTCAAGGATAAAATCTTAAGTTATGATTTCATTAAGTCAAACCAAATTAGAAATATAAAATATTATATTTTAAAATTTTAAACAAAATTGTACAAAAAATATCATGTATTTCAAAGATAGAATCCCTATTTTCTATTAAAAAAATAAAAAATGATAACTAAAAAAAAAGTTAAATGAAAAAAAAAACAGAGAGAGAATTTTGAAAGAAAAAAACTTATACAAATCATTATTAAAAAGTGTTATATATCCAAAACTAATTATATTTTGTTTATTTCTTAACCAAGTGATATAAAAAGCCATAAATATATTATAAAGGTAAAGAAAAAACTAAAAAAAAAATATAAAAACAAAGCAAATCAAATTGATACAATACAAGGGCATCATATATTCTGAAATGACTCAAGCTATTCAAACTTAAATCTCAACCAAGGTTTTGATATGTAATTGTAATGGATAATAATAGCTTTTATTTACAATATCAATATGTTTCCATATATTTTTATATACAAACCCATGCAATCAATTATAGTATGTTTATGATATAAAAACAAGATGAGATTCATATTTGTTTTACCAAACGAAGAAATTTCTTTCAAATTGATTCATTTTCCTTCGCATTATTTATAATTTTAATCAATTAATTACCTAAAAAATATTTAATTCATTAACAATAAAAAGTATATATGAATTAAAATTCTCAATTATAAATATGCCTTGTTTTGAAAAAAAAATAAAAAATTAAATTCTTCTAGTAAATGATCAAAATAATGACTCAATTTTAGTGACTATTTCATTGAATTATGTATGACATTGTTATTATGGCGTTGAGTGAAAACGATGTTTGGTAAATGATTATTATATTATGTTTATAAGTGATTAAAACTGATTAAATTATATTATAAGTTTCTTTAAATATAAATTAACAATAAGTAATATAATATATATGATAATAATAATAAGGATTTTAATTTGGTCCCTCTTCTTTTGTTTCTTATTGTTTTTCTTGGTTTTTTTTTATCAAAGTTTTATAGTTTTTAATTTTATTCTTGAAATCAAGTTCATAGTTTTTATTTTTTTCAATAATAATAATAATAATAGTGATAGTTGAAATAATAATGATGATGATGATGATGTTAATAAAAAAATAATAATAGTAATGTTAGTTATTATCACACCCGGACATCATCATGACGTTGCAAATTTTATTTTCATGAAAAGAATGGATTTTTAGCATCCTATTCTTTGATGGGTAATGGTCTTGTTTAAGGAGTCAGTTACCTAGTGCTATGATCATTAGGAACCCTGACTAGTCAGTAGAGATTCTATGATACGAGATTAGTAACGCAAAAGAAAAGATATTATCATCCCTTAAACGTCATTTCCGAGACAGGTTGCATTGCTGATTTTGTCATAAATTGCTAATATTTTGTTAGTTTATGCTACGATGGTTTGTGTGTAATATTCTTGATTCTGGTACTAGTGAATATTCAACTATGAATACTTCTAACCCGGACGTTGGTAAACATTACATAGCTATAAAAACAAAATAAATTTAAATCGGTATTTTTTTTATTCTTGACTCTAATGTTAGTGAATGTTGCGATGTCGCGGTCGCACAAAATAATTACCCTAGCTTAAAACACACAAGATAATATAGAGCAAGCAAGGGGTAGATCCCATGAGGAAGATTTTGTTCAGATTTCTTATGCTATACGTTATGCAATTTAGGGGGGTTTGATTTGTGATGATCTAAAATATAGAAGAAATTGAAATAGCATACAAAATCAATTAAAATCAAAATTTATCAAGAAAACAAACCTTGGTCACAAGCACACATTAACCAATGGGAATTGGAACCAATCCTTGAAACAAAACTATAATTTATATTTTGAATTTTTATCTTTTTTTAATATTGGTTAATTAACAGATTCGCCGTATAACTAATCATAACTAACAAATAATCACAATGTCTGCATTAATGATTTAGTTCAATGACAGCCTTAAGAACTAGATATTTGAGTGTTCTTTCTAAGTTTAATAATGTAGTTTTGCCACAATTATCAAACTTAGTTGCTTCATAAGTTCATACATCACAACTCTGGTTTTGATATCAAACTCAGCAATAAATTGTTCATAATAATAACTTAGAGTTCTGCTTTAGCAATTATCAACAACAATCATAGAAAATATACATAAGAAAACAATCATACTCATTCATAATATAAACTGAAAATAAAAGGAAGAATAAATTTCACGGTTCTTGAAATTCGAAGGTTTGTTATGTCCTTGCAACCAAGAAAAGAGCTTAGTCTCGCATAACTATTGAACAACTACTTTTAAAGAATGAAGAGAGCATGATTTTTGGGTTTGTAGAGAGAATTTAGGTTTCTTAACTTCTAGCTGCTACCTCTTTTCTCTCCCCTCTTTCTTTCTTTTTATATGCTGAGAAACCCTAGTTTTTAAGTTACAAAGTAGTCCTCCCTTAAGCGAAGAGTTTACATTTAAGTACTTCAATAACTATTTTCCCTAAAAAGAAGAAATGACCATGCATGAAATCTTCAAGCTCTGACTTAGAGGAGCTAAATTGCTGATATAAAAACTTGGATGACGGTTTAGAAGCTTTGAAAAGTAATGTGAACTTATTTCTTCACGAAACTTGTTTGCTAGCAAAATTCAGTTGTCATCTTTGAAAAATCATATCTCCCTCATCTGATATTATTTTTGGCTTAAATTTGGAGCGTTCACAGACCTTTGAGTAAAAAATCCAACAAAATTGAGTATGTATCAATTAGACTTTTATAGCTCTAGATATTGAAATTTGAATGGACAAAGGTCAACAGTGGCAGAATGCGAGATTTGAAATTGAAGGATGTGATTTCCATGATCTTTTTATTTTTATTTTTCTTGCATTATATTTTTAGAAAGTTATGGATGTTAGTTTTTTAGTGTCACTGGAATTACTTGATTTCAATCTTAGAACTCACGTTCTACACAAAACATCGACAGAACTTCAAATCTGTTAATTATCTCCAATTTACTGCATTTTGCATTATTCATTCAAAAGTGTCTTCAAAACATAAAACAAAGAATATCAAGATATTTTACATATAAAACATACACAAAACATTAGGTAAATGTGGGTGAAACTATCAAATAATATGATTACATCAGTGAATAAAAAATAAAAATAAATTTATTTTTTATGCATAAACATGTTTTTTATTTTTATATAGCTAAATAAAATTTTTAAAAAATAAATCAGTATTTTTATTCCTGACTCTAGTGTTAGTGAATAAATCGATAAAATAAATTTATATTTTTTATGCATACATATATTTTTTATTTTTATATTTTATTTATTTATTTATTTATTTGTTGGACCCAACCAGTGACCTGACTAAGTAAAGTAACACGCGGCCGCAAATCCATTAGTGTTTCTACACTGTGCAAGTGAATTAATATTCACTTGTACAGTATGTTGCTAAATAATTGAAACCAAGCGAAAGGCAGAGAAAACAACTTACTTAGTTAGCTGGAGGCAACGAAGACGATGGCAAAGCTCTTTCAATGTGATTGAACCACGCTTGGCAGGGCATGATATAACCATATTATTCGATATTTTCACTTACTTCTACCTAATATTTTATCCATATTTTCTATATAAAATGCCTTGATATTCTTTGTTTTATGTTTTGAAGGCACTTTTGGATGAAATATGCAAAAATGAGTAAATTGAAGGTAATTGACAGATTTGATGTTTAGTTGATGTTTTGTGCAAAACGTAAGTTCTAGAGATCGAAATGAAGTAATTCCAGTGACGCTAAAAAGCTAACATCCATACTTTTCTAGAAATGTAATGCAAGAAAAATAAAAAGGGAAAGATCATGGAAATCACATCCTTCAAAGTCAAATCTTTCATTTTATCACTGTTGATCTTTGTCCATTCAAAATTTAATATTTGGAACTATATAAATCCAATTGATGCAAACTTAATTTTGTTGGATTCTAGACGCAAAGGTCTATAAACACTCCAAATTTTAACCATACACGATATCATACGAGGGAGATATGGTTTTTCAAAGATAACAACTGAATTCTGCCAACAAACTGGTTTCGTGAAGAAACGAGTTCAAATTATGTTCTGAAACTTCTAAGCTGACATCCAAGTTTTTATATCAGCAATTTAGCTCATCTAAGTCAAATCTTGAAGATTTCATGAAAGACTATTTGTCCTTTTTAGAAAAAATAGTTATTGAAGTACTTAAATGTAAACTGCCAACTTAAAGAAGATTATTTTATAAAATAGAGATTAAGATTTCTTAGCATATAAAGAGAAAGAGAGAAGGGGCTGATAGCCAGCAAAAAAGAGGTAGAGCATATAATCATGAAAAGAAGATAAAAATTGAATAATGTTTGGTTTAAAATTAAAATAAGATGCATCGGGAGTTGGATTTTACTGGCCCACCATATTCAAGGAATCATATGCATCCCACAAAACCTATGAAAATTGTCAAAAGGTGGGATTTATTTCAAAACACAGAGAGTCTTTAGATAGTCTTCTACTGACTCTTAAGTCTCATTATAGTCGAGATAAGTATCGTGCAATTCATGACTTATAAACTCATTTTCATAAAGAACATGCTTGATATAATCTTGAGAATCTGATTAAAAAAGACTTTGTTTGCTAATTTTTAAGAAAACTGGATGGAAAGCCTATCTTCGACCCATAGAGGGTGTTTAAGCTGTTTTTGAACATAAAACCAAGGGAAGATGTAAGCCACAATCACAACCACCTATATATACATATTTTTTTATAAATAAATAAAGAGAGAGAGAGAGAGAGACAAAGAGAGATAGAGACTCCAGTTAGCCTACACATAGGTGGTATGATTGCCATTTTAATAGATACAAAAGGTTATATAATGTGATGTTCAGCTGCATAATATAATTCAAATCAAACAAAGAATAGAATTTGTATTTTATATAAGTTAATAAAATTATAAAATTGGTTTTGTATATCACTTCTATGTTAAAGAAAGTTTTGAAAAACCAATTTTGTTTTGTAGAGTTTGAGGCAGAATATAAATCTTTTTTTAAAAGAGTTTTGTCAATAACAAAATATTTTTTTCGAAGTCAAAACATTCAGCTTGTTTTGGATATTCTCAGTAATCGTTGAAAAGGTTGGTGAAGTTGGAAGAAATGATTGTTCAAAGCTTGTATAGATAGGTTTTGGTATATTTATAGTATAGTCTGCATTTTGAAAGTTAGGAGAATGGATATCAGATGTAGATTTTCTTGAAGGGTTTTCATGATAAGGGATATTGATGACAGAAGGGATTTTGGAAATTTTTTCTAATTCTATTATACTGGAAGAGAAAGAGGCTTCTATGAACCTGGAACTTGTAGAGTGATGATAGAAAGATAGTTTGACTTGCCATCTGTATATTGGGTAATGTTTTTAATTTAGACATTGAGTTGAGGTGGCTGAGGTATTTCTGGTGGTGCTGCACTTTTAATGATCCAATCTTCTAGAAGGGATATGTTTTTTCATTAAATGACTTTTCGAATAACAGTGTTTTAGCGAGATAAATCTATTTGTAGAAAGAGTGTTTCTTCTTTTTGAGACTAGAATTTGTGTTTGCTGGTAAAGGCTGAGAACATGGCTTCATAATGCATTTTGAATATAAGAGCAACAAGTATAAATCCTTCTAGCATGTTATAATTATGGGTCTTTATTTAGAGTAGTATACTCTACAAAATATTTTTATGAATGATTTTACAAAAAGATCAAAGAAATAAAATAAACAAATTTCTGATGCGAATGAATAAGGCAAGACCAACAATGTCAAGATCCTTGATCAAACACAGAGCATACTTAACTTACATAAAATATAACAGAAATGTAAATAATAATAATAATAATAGGATCTTACATAAATTTATAATGTAAATCAATACAAAAGATATTGGATACAGAGGAGGGTGGAAAAAAGGTTATAGGTATGAGTTTTAAAGAAGAATAAATTTTTCTAAGAAAAAATGATAGTCTGCCTTCTAAAGATTGATGAGTCCTTTTTTATAGATGAGTTGACATGGAAGAGGCCAAAATGTCTTGTTGGAGATTCCATTAGAACCTATGTGAACCCATGTGGTATTATCTGTGATGATTAGGTGATGACAAAAAGGAAAAAGCCCATGTTTTTTATGGAACTTTCATATGTTATCTTCTTACCATTAATACTAGATTTATTTGTTTGTAGTAGCAGGTAATATTTGTAAAACAAAAATCCAAAACAAAAGGACTCAAAATGCATCTGAACATCATATTACATATCCTTTTGCATTCATTAAACATGTATGCTCAGTCACATTTAGATCAAAAACCCCTATATGGAACCTCACCAATGGACCTACAGTTGAGTCTGAACATCCACCTTTAAGAAATATCCAAATAACCTATAATAACCAAATTGTAGAGGCAACTCCTTATAAATTAACGACTGATGACATCCTTTCCAATACAAAACACATCATTAATCAAAACAATTTTACAACACCAACCTTAATACCTTGCAAAAACAGCTTACATGACTAGAAAAACAAATTCAAAGAACCACTACAAGTTCAATCGACGTTAAAACCTTAATTGGTCTAAAATTCAAAAATTCAATCTTCAAACTTTATCAAATTACAAAAACAAGCCAAACACAAATCCAAGAAAACCAAACAGATTTTCTTAAAACTATCAAAACACACTTACAACACCTTGATAGTTCATTTTTAACTGTCCCAGACACACCACAAACAACCAATCATTCCACCTCCACAAACCAGGTCAGTACTCTACAGAAAAACCCTGAGAGTCTTCTAATGATGGTACTTTTCTCGAAAATCTAATTACCCTAAACAAACTTACTTGGCAAACTCCCAGAACATTTATTGCCCCAAATATCTCTATAAACACTAAACCAACTATTTTTACTCAACACAAAAATAATGTCTTTTTTCTCTATGAGTGGAATATAGATAGAATGTCCGAATACAATATCCTTAACACCTTTCAGCAAATAGCTATGCAAGTCACTACCTATAAAACCTAAATAGAAACCCCAAACAAAGTTATTGCTAAATTTTTTATTGCTGGTTTTTCTAGTGAGTTAAAAAAATTATAAAATTATCATCTCATTGACATTAATCACTTATATATTCTAAACTCCTTTCTAATATATAAAAATCAAATATTTATTCTTTACTCATGTGGAAACAATATCTAAAACATTATCTTCACCCTTAATTTTATAATATTCTTATATTTTATTGGAGAACTTTTTATTTTAAAGATAAAAATACTGAACTCCTTTTAAATCTTAATTCACTTGCATAGTGTGTTGCTAATTAATTGATACCAAGCGAAAGGCAGAGAAATTGGCTTACCTAGTTGGCCGGAGGCAACGAAGACGTTGGCAAATCTCCTTCAGTGTGATTGAACCATGCTTGGCAGGGCACCCTTTCCACCTTTCCTTGCCTTTTTCTGCCCTTATTTCTTTTGTTATCAATGACTTCAGAGCATAAATTGAAGGCAAATAGCTAACTTGATCAATGCATGCAACTTCTTTGTTTTTTACTTGCTTGTGTTCTGGGACGAAGACAGAGCTAAAAACACTAATCCTTGCTTTCCTCAATCTTCTTCTTTTCTGTTTCGATTTGTCCGTTTGTTCAGGGGGCGGTGCAACCGGAGACAAGACTAGTGCTCGTGCGTTGGCTGGCCGATGCTTCTCTCTGTTTCTATCTCGTTTGCTTCTCTAGTCATTTCCGTTTTTTTAGTGTTCTTCCTCTCTGTTTCTCTCCTCAATTATGCTCCTTTTTCTTTCTTCCCCCCTGGCACTGTTCATGGCTTTTTTTTTATCCCCCTGTGTTATTCATCTTCCTCTGTTTTTTTTATTTGTTTCGTGATCTCCCCCTGTTAGTTCACCTCCCCTCCCTCCCTCTACTCTGTTCTTCCTTCTTCTTCTTCTTCTTCTTTTTTTTCTGTGTTCCCCCTCTTTGCCTCTGCTCCGCTTTGCCTTTTATAGAGCTAGAGAGCTTGCAAAAACTAGTTCCCCTGTTAATCAATCAACGAGCGGGATTGTGGGCAAGATGCGTGGTCCACGGTCGGATTGAATTGCTGTGGATTTCCCTGTTGAATTGGTTGCTTCTGGGCGAAAAGGAAGGGATGATGAACAGTGCTTCCAAGTAGTGTCGTTGGTATCCTGGGGACATGACTATTTTTCACTTTGGTCCCCGAACTTCTGACATTTATCAATTAGGTTCCTGATTCTATTAATTAAATAACTCCAAGTCCAATTAAGTCCCCAAATTATGATGTCTTTGCCCAAATTTCAATTTATTCCTCATTTTTAATAGTTCACACAAAAATAGTAGGAGTCAAAAATTAGGTTATGACAGTTATGAAAATAGTAGTAGTAGTACTGACACGACAAAGAGATTGATGTCTTCTCCCAAGTGCAGGAGTGTCGAAGTAATAAATAACCCGGCAAGACCGGGGTCGAACCACAGGGAGGTTATTGTACAAATTATAAATAACAACAACAA